>OVAV01000581.1:0-17250 GCA_900406375.1 Iberis amara | reverse complement strand
CGGCTGTCTGCGGACTTAGTGTCCGGGATAGGGCGTTTCACTAACCCAGGCCCAACAACTTACGTTATGGGGGGATTCTTGTTTGCATTTGACTTCAAAATTTTTTAAAGGTAATATGTATAAATCATCAAACATGTAAACAGTTTAGAAAAAAATATGTATAAACGAGTTTGCTTCAATATTGGGCCGATCCTAACATTTTCGGGGGTTGAAACAAAATTAAAAAAATCGGGGCCGATTTCTCATCTATTTGTTTTTTGGACCATAATTTTTTTTTAAATTACCTATATATATATAGAATTTTAAATTTTGGGGACCTATAAAATATGGGGACAGATTTATAAAATATGGGAGTTCTAGACTAATGTTTCATCCGGCTTTGCCTAGGGCCGGCTCTATTATTGGATCGAACGTCTATGTATATAGCTGAAGCAGACTGGACAGTGAAAAAATTAGAAAACTGACTCGAGATTCATATGAAGAGAAAACAATTGGTACATGCGGTTCGGGTCGAGTTACAAATAGATAGACCGGTATAAACATTAAACCAAACACCAGAGTTTGAGAATTTTTTAAGCTTTAACTTCTTCGATCTCGTCCAATGCGTAGTTGTTGGTCGATATGTTGGCATAATTAACTTTCGCGAACCGGACTACAACCGGATACCGGGTCTTCGGGTCCTACACATTTTGCAACCCGGGTAAGAAAACTATACAAACCTGAATGATTCATTTGATACTTTTTTTTTTGGTTTGATTACAGATTGGAGACTAAATGCGTTTACCTGATCAACGGCCACAACTGATCCAACATTCTTGAACCAGTATGATTCTCTTCTTAGAATCTTCACCTACAAACGCCAACATTTTTATATAAATATATATCTTAACTTTTTTTTTTTGGATAAATATATATCTTAACTTCAAACAATGAAAGGTTCCTAAATTTTTAATAAGATATTGTGTCTCTAGTAACAATAATAATTATGAATTAAAATAAGATCAGTAATTTAACGGTTTCTGATCTATTTTTTTGTAATCGATTTATGGAAGTTGTTAGAAATGAAACGTATCTAAACTAGTATAAAAAAGACATTTTTGTATCAATCCATTCATTGTAATTTTACAATGATTTTCATAACTATTAGATTAATTCAACTCAGACACCACTATACTATCCATGTCATCGTCTTAGTCATTCCCGTTAACAAAATAGTTCATGCCGTAATGGTCAATGCATTTATAAGAGACGACTTTGTAGTGGGGGCATGAAAATTTAAAAATTAACAAATGCAAATAGTTAACAGCACGGTCCATATGTACATGAACGAATTTTTCAACTAGCTACATGTGCGGGCATGGATAAACCGTTTCCCTATTTCCTGACACTAAATTGCATTTCGACATAATTGTGAAATTGATCAAGATTTATGGAATCACATAATCAAGTTTTTTATTTATTTCACCATTCTACGCATTACCATTTACCAATTAAAACCAAAGTAACTCAGATATAAAATTCGTTCATATATTTATACTTTGTAAAGTAGAGTTATAAAAAAAAAATAATGGAACTTGAGACGGTCTAGGTTAGCTAACCTTGGACCCTCTCTTCGGGCCAATCGGAGGCGGCTTTGGTTTGGTGGCAGCAGCTCCAGCCGGAGCAACCGCAGTTTTCGGCGAACCTTCCGACGAAGATGTGGCCGGATCCGCCTCTTCAGCTGCTCTTACTACGAGCCTAGAACCAACGCCTCTCATTGGCAAGAAAGACACGGAGTTTCTTGACGACGAAGCGCCGCCTGCCGCCGTGACATTGGCCGTCAAAAGAAACACAGATGATGCTGACGACATCGCCATCTTTAGGGATTTGCTTTCTACTTCTTAAGGTTCTTAAGACACAAAAGAGTGGTTATAGATTGTTTTTGTTGGATGTAATATCATTCTAAAGGCTAAGAAAGTGTTGGAGATGTTTTGGATTAAACGAATCGTTTTCTTCCACTTGAGATCTGCCACGTGTACATGACATATCTGTTATTGAGGATAATGTGGTGACATGGCATTTTGATACTCTTCCTTCGTATTTCGTTTGTTTTTAGTTTAGGGAATGGAAAATAAAATTAATTATAGGGAAAAATGTCAATATCCAGTGATTCAACAAAAGGACATAAAAACAAAAGTTGTTCGAAAATTTGATACATATATCATAAATGAAACAACAAACGAATTATTTTTTCACTCTTAAGTAGTTTTCTAACTGATTGTTATAATTTTTTATCTACAAATCTAAGTTTGTTTTAGGACAAGCAAATGATAAGTTTGGAGGAGCTAATATTAGTCAATTTAAAAATAATATTCTATATATTTTTGACACTGATTTTTTTTTTAAGTTTATTTTGTTACATTTAGGTCCTAGTTTTTTTATTAAATGTATTTTGAAGTTTAAGTTATATATTTTTGCATGTACTTGCATGTTTTGTGTCATTTCATGTACTTGGGATGATAGCGCAATTGATGATAACTAAGTGGAGTCTAAAGAGGAAAGAGTCAAATGAACAAACCGACAACTTCTTGACCCACTAGTACCGCCAATCAAGGAGACGAGAGCTATGGAGATGTTCAAGAGTAAAGACCGACAATCGTAAACCGCCAGAGAAGCACCCAAAAAGAGAAGACCTGAAATCGACAATTGCAACCATCAGTGCAAATCGTCGGTTTACCCAGTAAGTGATTATAACTGAGTCAAAACCCAATTTGTTCTTGGTTGACTCAGTTCATTACCCATGATGCTATAAATAGATTGAACCTTACTATATGGAACATACGTTTTATTCAGTAAGTTTTTAGGGAAGTCTAAGATTCTAGTATGAAATCTTATATTTTCCTAGTGTAATACTTTTGTTTTACGCAATCAATCATATTTCTTTTCATCCATTTCTCATTTGATTGTTCTATGATAATGTGTGAGAATATTTAGAGATTGTGTGTTGAGTTAACTTATGATTGTATGATTATTGATTAGAGTTTGAGTTTTGTGTGTTTAATGTTGATTGCCTTAGATTATTCGTATCTAGGAATGTTCAATGTTTGAATATGACTTGAGAAATCCATTGATGATCTTAGAGAAAAACTCACCGAGAGGTGTTTGATGAAATTCTCCAAAGAGTGTTCTTGTGTGTAAATGTGAAGTTTTTAGGAAGTTATTTAGGAAGTTTTTCACAATGTAATGGGTAAATGAAACTTGATCCTATTTATGTACAATACAAGGTTTCCATGATGCGAGAGTACTCTAACTTGCTTAGTGGTTGGGCTCAAAATCTATTGTTTTCAATTTAAGGTTTGAGATTGTATTGTCCATGCACTTATGTATTAATATGAATGTTAATCCAATGTGTATTCTTCTTTGATTGATTATCTCATAGTATTGCATTGCTTTGATATTATTTGCTTAATACTTTTAATTTTATTTTGTTTACATTTTAACTCAATTACCTTCACTTAGTCTACATTAGATTAATCGTTTAATAGTCTTTTGGCTTATTAGACTATCATTTGAAATTTGATATCTTAAATACTACATATCGATTTTCATATTCTTTTGGTAATAAGTATAGCTAAGAGATTAATAAAAAATATGTTTTTATTCTCGGTGTTTCGATGTGGTGGAACATGTATGGGAGAACATGGACTCTTTTGAACAAGGGTTCACTGGGTCTTAATTAGGTTAAAAATCATGGTAATAATTATATGAATAAATGTTTTATTAGGTAAAATGCGGTTTAAGATCTAATTAACCAGTATAATTTTTAATAGGATTCTTTACATAATTTTCTCCATGATTTTAGGCATATTTCCTTATATTTACATTTAATTTTGCTAGGCTAAATCCCTCTTAATGAGTACACTAACTGCGCCTGGCCGAGCTCGAGTTAATGGGTTTGGTTCCATCATTGTGGTTAGGCAATTATACCAAAGTGAAATATGTTTTTATCTGGGCTTTGATGCGGGGTGACAAACTAGTATCAACAGGCACATAACTTGCAAGTTGAAATAAACGACTTTGAGACTGACATTGAAAGGACATTGGTGCAAGAGCTCATAGAAGAAGTTGCCATCGATCTTACACGGTGAGATACACATATTAATGAACATGTAAAATGTCTCAATCCTTTTGTGATACGAGAACAGAAAGCCATGTAGGCAATTCTGAAGCAGAGCAGCAGTTCCCAATTTGAAACACAGAAGTTGTTACGCTTTTGTACAAACACACCAAAATGAAAGCTACGTTGTGGCATAAAAAAGTTTGAATAATATTTATGCACACTCGAGAGTTACGACCAGAGAAAAACGAACTCAAAGAGGAAAAGAGGAACAAAACCACAAGAACTCAGTCTTTTGAGTTAAACTGATGGATTTTGGCTTTGACCGCTGATCAATCTATACTGTAGAAAAAAAACCCGGTATGAAGACAATTAATCACAAGCGTAAATCATTGATACTCAATTCAATTGAAAAAGAAACTTAACTTTCTTTTTTCTTTACCTTTTCTCGAATGCAGGACCTCCAATTGTCAATATTACTTAAACCAGAAGATGTCTGGTTTGCCTGTGAGCCAAGAAGATTCTCCCGTGCTTTACTCTTCGGATTCTCATAATCATCCTCATCATGAAGATTTGATTTCAAAGGTGAAACCATTGCTTTCAAAACCATAGCAAGTAGCAACGATAGTAACTGAAACACCAACTCATGTATGAATACAAAAATTATAAAAGGTAAAATCGCATTTTTTAACTATCAAAGTATAATTTTCTAATACTTTAAACCTTGAAAATATTGCATTATAACTTCAAACTTTCAAATTATAAAACTTTCACAAAACAAACTACTGAAACTGGTTATTTTCTGCACACATGATGATGATGTGACGTAGACATTAATATATCATGCCATGTGAACGTTTATACTTTGAAGTGGTACAAAATTATATTTTGGAGATTAAAATTGATTTTCCTTGTTATAAAATCTAAAAAGAGAATAGCTCAAATGTCGAAAAGACAAGAATTTGAATTTGTTACCTGGATAGCTACCACATCAATCCCAACCCATTTGCAAATGTTGATGTTTACTTCAATGAAAGCTCGAAGGATAGTGAGTTCACCAGTTGGATCCTACGGAATATCCTAAAGAGACACAAACACATATTGTTAACACAACATATAAGATACAAGCTTCAAATGTAAAACAAAACACTCTCACTTTTCCTAATTGCGATCAATTACTACGAATCCTACAAGAACCGCTTCAAGTATGATAAGAAGAGTGTTTAGAATAGAATACTAAGACAACCTATCAAGGATTGAAAATTCTCCAATAGGATAATATTAAACAGAAGCAATTGAGTTAAAAGATTGTAGGATACGAAACATAATCAACAACCATTGATAGCTTCAGCTGCTATGAAACCAATTATAGTGACAATACAGACCAATATACCAATCGCCATGAACGAGTTGATAAACCTGCATTGAGTTCAATCAAAATCACTATTGACTAATCACAAACTCGTGGATCTAAACATGAGGGAGTATAATAAAAAAAATTAGTCAATAAGGAAAAATCTGGAATCAAGACCATGCGAAAATATTTGTAAAATATAACCCATGGTTTGATTCATCGTTGAATTAAATGTGAAAATATTTGTAAAAGGTGTGGATCTGATGACGAGACCATTAACCATGCCCTTTTCCAATGTTTTTTTGTCTCGAATTTGGGAAGATTCAGATATCCCTACGCAAAATGGAGTCTTCCAGACAAGCTCCATTTACGAAAACATGGATTATCTTTTATGGCGGCAAAAACCGGGTCCGGAAAAAGACCTTAGTGTTTTTGCTTGGATAATTTGCTCAATCTGGAAAGCATGAAACTCCAAAGTTTTCGAATGAGTTACTCAAGATCCCTTAGATATTTTTTCTTCAGATAAACAATCTTGAGATGAGGCCTAAATCAAAACAGATTCGAAACGTCAACCATATTCTGGAGAAGGCGTTCAAAACATTATGTGTCAAATAGACGGTTTTTGGAAAGCATTAGATGTCATATCTGGGATAGGGTGGGTTTGTGTCTCTGGAGAACAAACAATCGTGCAGGTTGGTGCAAGAAGTATTTGGCGGAGTATCTCCTCGGTCCACGCGGAGTTAGAAGCATTGATGTGGGCAGTACAAAGATGTGTCGATCACAAATTGGAGTGTGGCAAGTTCGAAACATATAGCGCAGAAATCGTCTCCATGATCCAATCCCCAGAGCGATGACCAGCATTCTCAAATTGATGCAAGATTTCGAATTTTTACGTTCTTCTCTCCTTTTTTCTCTCTTTCCTTCTTACCTCGGCTATGTAATCAAAAGGCGGATAGACTAGCTTGCTCAGTGAGAGTATTTCTTGTTGATCGATTTTATGTAGAATCTTCACCACCTGAATGAGCAATCTTTCATAGTGTCTTTATTAATTAATTTATAGTTTGGTTGAAAAAAAGAGAACCCTAAAAATGGAAACTTTTTAAGTACCATGAAGTAGGAAGATCGAGAGAACGAAGATTGAAACCCGAATCTCCATCAGAACCGAGAAGGATACTCGATATGAAATCAATGTGTTTCTTCAAGGAATCAGAAACAATGGTGATCTCGATTTTTGAACTAGAGAAGGAATAAGAATCCGGCGTCCGTCGGAGGCTGCGACGGAGGAGGTACAACAAGTACGTGATGGTTGTATTGATCGAGCATCCAAAAGGAGTAGATTATGATTGAAACACTGATGAAAGCTTGGAGAAAATTGAGGATCTTGAGAATGGAAACGAACGAGAGATGGCAACAATTGTGTCTCATTTTCTAATATGATTTTTGAAATCGGAGAATAATGGGGAAATATAATAGAATTCTGATCAGCGATCTCGAAGAGATTATTGAGAGAATGATTATGATTTATGAAAAAGTATTAAAAATTGTCGTTTATGTATCAATTCATGTTTTTTTCTTTTTCTTTCATAATTATTAACAAACTAGTATTTGATGGATTGGTCTTCATGTGGGCATGTTGTGAGGATAATAAAGAGAATTATCTTGATCGGTTAAGCCAGGTTGCGAAACAAATTCATGGCTTATTCAAATTTGGTAGTGATCTCAGATAAATATGCAAAAAAATGTAATGAAGTTTCTCAAAAGTCAAAAATTATGGAGATAACTTCAGGTGAGAAGGTTTAATCTAGGTTTGCTTACACTGAGAAGTAAAAGTAGGAGTTCATATATGTTAGTAGGGATTTGAGTTCATATCTTGCCATACATTAGAACTTAATGTGCTAGGTGCGTAACAGATTACACTTGAGAATGTCTTAATTACTAAAGATGAAAGGATAACACGTAACTACTTAACTACATAAGGATTTCATAGATGGACCCTCGAGAAGTGTAGAGGATGTGTAGCATCTATAGCTCTAAATTCTCTCATACCTATTTAAACATTAGGTCATGTTGCATTCTAACCAAGTGGCTCTATTCGTTAGAGTTATTTTTCGGAGGATTCCAACAAAATAACAAATTTAGTTTTTAAACTTTTTTTGATAATATGTATGAGTTACCGTATCTCTAAACCTCTGTAACAATACTAGGGGTGGGCGTTCGGTTTTCGGTTCGGATTCGGTTCGGATAATTCGGATTTCAGATTATTCGGTTAGGGGTATATAAGAACCGTTTGGGTTATTGAAAAATTCGGTTCGGATCTATTCGGGTTCGGATCGGTTTTTTCATTTTTATTAGGATTCGAAATGGAACCAAAAATCCAAAGTATCCGTAAAAAATCCAAATTATTCGAAAAATCTAACTAAAATCCAAGTTAATCGAATCAAAAACCCAAAATATCAGACGAAAATCCATAAATATCCGAGTTACCTTACTAAAAACATAATTTTTCTACCTAAAATCCTAACTATCCGATCATAATTACATATATAGTCATATATATGTAGATTTTTCGGTTATACTTTCGGATTTCGGTTTGGTTCGGGTTCGGATTCGGTTTTTCGGGTTGAGATATATAGGAACCGTTCGGGTTATTGGGAAGAACAATTCGTTTTTGGTTTCGGTTTTTCGGTTCGATTTTGGTTTGGATTTTGGATTTCGGTTTATATACCCAGCCCTAAACAATACTATATAAAAAATTAACTTCAAACCCCAAAAACTCTATGGTCTCTAGAATTCGCTATAGTTTATTATGTGATTCTAAAGCTATTAGAATGCCATTCGGTTTTAGTAGGGGATAGCAATTGATGTAGTTAATGAGGCCAAACAAACTTAATGGGCTATAGTAACCCAGCCTATTATTTATTGGGCTAAGTTTCTTTTAAATATAAATTCCTTCTTCAGAAGTTAAAGTTCAACGACATGGGGATTAGAGACCATCATCAACTGATGTAGAAAGGAACAGCTTATGATGATTTGATTGCAATAATGATGATGTTGATAGAAGTTAAGTATGCATGTGAATGTAGATGCCCGAAAAAGAAAGATAACCACTTATAATAAACTTTCAACCTTTTAGTCTTTCCTTTTTTTATTTGTTGGTTTTCAGTACACAAAATGTTTGATGCTTGCTAACTGGCATTTAAATTTTGTCATGTGATGTTGTTTTTTTCTTCATTTATTTACGTTTTATATTGTTCCATACCAAATGTGATACGATTATTATACGTGTACTCCTAATATTTTACTCATGAATGAGATATTCATGTCATAGCTACATGTCAAAAATCATGGAATCTACTAATATGAGATATATCACAAGAAATATGTAGTTATAGCCCATTAAAAAAAAAGTAGAAAACAAAGTGTAAGATATAATAGAATTCGTGAAATGAACCTTTATTTTATAAGGATATAATGCAATATTTTTTTATTAAAATTTTCAACTGTTTTTCTTTTAATTCAAGAATAATGTGTAATTCACTTCCAAAGCCGTAATGAATAACATTAAATCCGAAATCTTTTTTCTTAACTAAAATAAATTAATGAGTTCGCACACCTAATCTTAAGTCTCATATATAAATGTATGTTCATGTAAACATTCATAACAAAAGAAAATCATCATTAACAAAGAAAAAAAGAAAAACAAAAGAAAATCATAATAAACAGAAAATCAAAAAAAAAAAGGAAAAATGGAAAGGTCACCATCATCGAGTTCCTCTACATTGAAAGATATATGTGAAGAAAACAAAGCATCTTTGTGGAAGATAAGGATGGTTTTAGCAGAGAAAAGTGAAGGATGGTTAGCATTTGATAATAATAACGATGTTGAGAAACATATATTGAGAAATTTGAAAGAGCTGATTAATAGAGTGAAAAAAGATCCGATAATGATTAAGATCGACGATTACGATACAGGGAGCCAATATGATGCAATCTTGGGATATTATGATGTAACTGATATATATTATGTTGGAGAAATATTAAGGATGAAGGAGCTTAATGTTGGAGATGAAATTGGATTTTTTTATGATCCTATTTCCAAAAATGTGTGCATGTCGGTGTTAAAACAAGCAAAACCCCGATGATTATTACATTTTGTTTGATACGCCTTAATTTTTAACTTTTTTTCATTTGATACGCCTTAATTATGTGACATAGTAATTAACTATTTTTATATATTAAGAATGCTAGTAAGAAATTGTTTTATAAGTAATATGGTGTATGTATCGATTACAGATGAAACTCTTATTCAGTATCCAATATCAATATCTGTTTCGAAATTAAAATATCTAGAAAATTTAGATCGAAATTCGAACAACGAATTCAAATATGAATATTAAAAGTTTTAGCTGAATCCAAATTTATACATATTAAATATATTTAAAATATGTAATTTTAAATATATATTATATAATTTAATTAAAAAATGTAAATAGTTTAACTTTATTTTTCTATATATATTAGATATTTTTTAAAATAAAACTTAAAAATTATTTTTATAAGTATTTTTAGTTTTATTTTTTTAAATAATATTCATATCTAAATCTGAATTAGGGATCATGATTTTTAAACTTGAACTCTGAATTTAAATTCGCGTAGTTTTTTCTTTAATTCATCATTTAGAAATTTAGATCCAAATATTATGAGAAAATTTGGATATCCAATCCTCCAAACCTGGTATACATAATAATAATAGTTGGATACATTATTATGTTTTATGTATCATAATATTTGAATGTGGTTGAATACTTTTGATGCCAGCTAATCATTTATTATTATGGACCAAACTATGTTTTTTTGCTTGATGTCTTCAATATAAATTAATTAAGTGTTTGATTAGTTCAAGATTTTTTTGGACTTGATTAGTTCATGTTATAATTATATGACTTTAAAATTTAGTTCATGTTAAACTAAGTCTTAATTAAGTGTATATGAAAACCATTTGTAGCTATAACATAATTTTGCGAGGGACGTGTTGATTTGCTCTAGCCTCAATTCGAATTGGTTTCATAGTCGAAATTTAGATTCTCGGATCCCTATACAAAATAAAAGCACTAAAAATTTAAAATATTAGACCTTATATATATATATAGAATAAAATAAAAACAATATAAATAAGAGAATTTTCATTAAGTATCACAAAAATAACTTCATGTTATCACACACTCCCACCTATTTCAAAAATGTCACAAACATAAAAAATGAATTTTAAAATAATTTTTTTGGGTTTAGTTCACTAATTAGAGTTTAATATTTAGTTTTGAAGGGGTAGGATTTGATTTTGAAAATTTAGGGATTAAAAAAGTGTATAATATTTTTGAAACATATTTACTTTTTGTGGTATTTTTGAGAATCTCCTATAAACAAAACATATGTAATAAAATGGTATAGTAGTATCATATACATATGGCAATAGTTTTAAAAGACTAAAAATAATTATGTGTGTTTTTCTTCAAAATCATTAATCAGATTTACATAATCGAATTTTTGACCAAAAGCTTTTCAATCGATAATATTATCAATCCGTAAAACTTTTCTTTGATATGTCGATTATAGATAAAATATTTTTCGTTAAATATTATAGATAAAATATTATTAATTCATTTTTATACAAATTTTATCCCACCTAATACTTTTAGAGTACTTATATGTATCACAATATTTTTTAGAAAAAACAAGCTACACGAAATTTGACTCCATTAAAATGTTTCACACCCATTTGCTGAATTTTTTGGTTCTGGTTGGCATATAAAAAGTAGCTTTTTTTTTTCTTTTATCTAAACCATACTATTATATAATTTGAACTAAATATCCAGTTTAATGCAAAAATAATGTTATTAAGAAGAGTTTTATTACAATTGGAGATCATCATTTCATAACATATATGGTTGTCCAACGATGCATAATTTATCTCCCTCCAAAATAAAGGATCAGAATTCGAACTTAAATTCCAACAACACTGAAACAATATTAACACTATCACTTAGTACTTAAAATCCTGTTAATTGCATATCATATTGTTCGTTTTTCTTAATTAGAACAGCTTGATTTTCTCATATAAAGTAGATCAACCGAAAACAACATAACATTTAATACATACACCAAAAAAAAGTAAACCATTAATACATACTATTCAATTGTGTATATAATAAACGAATTGAAGAGACTCTGCTAAATATATAGAGCAGGACAAATAAGCTTGTTTCTAACTTTTAATATATTATAAAATAACCCCAAAAGCTTTCTTTTAAGATCATGTCCACCTTTCTCCTAACATCGATTTTTCTCTCAGCCGCCTTATGTGTAACGCTATTTCTTATGCCGCAACAAACAAACGCGGCTAGAGCGTTCTACGTATTTGGCGACTCACTCGTGGACAGTGGTAACAACAATTACTTAGTCACCACCGCTCGAGCCGATTCTCCACCCTACGGAATCGATTATCCGACCGGTCGTCCAACTGGTCGTTTCTCTAACGGCTTGAACTTCCCTGACATCATCAGTACGACACCGTTTGTAAAATTTATTTTTATATATATTTCTCTTTCTTTTTATTTCAATCTTGATATTGAGTGACTTTGCTTGGTGAGTTTTTAGGTGAACAAATTGGATCGGAGCCTACATTACCAATCCTTAGCCCTGAGCTTACCGGAGAGAAACTTTTGATCGGAGCTAATTTTGCCTCTGCTGGTATCGGAATTCTTAACGACACCGGCATTCAATTTGTAAGTCCTTTATGATTTGATCACTTTCTTTCTTCTATCAAATAATCTCATTAATTCTTATTTTTTACTCAAGCATAATGGACTGACTGTTCATGTCCTAGTAGTAGCGACTTGAACAAAAAATTTAATTGTATGATTATTTTTGTTCACACCATTAATTATATATTTTTATGTTAGGTTTGAATTAAAAAAACTAAAATAGGGAAAGTAGCATGCATAAGTCTAATTGAGGCAGGTAAGTACTATTCCACCCGGGATCGAATCCCCGCGTCTGCGATAATGTAGGAACTAACTATTGTGTTGTAAAAAAAAAGTTAACATAAACACACTACACTATTAGTCTTGATTTAAAGATAAGATAAACGACAAACACATATCCTCCGACAATGTTATTCACTAATACGAAAAAAAATCTGATTAATTAAGTCTTTTCTAATCTTTAAAATCATTTATTAAACTCTAAATTAAGTTTTCATTTACTTAAATACATTTTTGAGTTGCAATGCAGAATTTGTTTTCCACTCTAGACCGTATATTAAAACACTATGTATGGATCTAAATCGAATATTAACTTTTTGGTATTGTGGATATGATATATAATGCAGTTAAATATACTACGGATTGGTAGACAATTCGAGCTATTTCAAGAGTATCAAGAGAGAGTGAGTGAGATTATTGGTTCAGACAAAACACAACAGCTTGTAAACGGAGCTCTTGTCCTTATGACTCTCGGCGGCAATGATTTTGTCAACAATTACTTCATACCCTTCTCTTTAAGAGGTCGCCAATCCTCTCTCCGAGATTTTAGCCGCCTTCTCATCTCCGAATACAAGAAAATCCTCTCGGTACTACATATATCTATACTTGTGTTACAAGTTAGGGTTTAGAAGATACTTGTATTACAAGCTAGGTTTCTCATGCTTTTGAGCCTTATTTGGTGACACAGAGGCTGTATGAATTGGGAGCAAGACGAGTGATGGTGACGGGAACAGGACCATTGGGCTGC
The DNA here is from genome assembly GCA_900406375.1 of Iberis amara. NCBI lineage: Eukaryota > Viridiplantae > Streptophyta > Magnoliopsida > Brassicales > Brassicaceae > Iberis > Iberis amara. The sequence goes on along the minus strand of OVAV01000581.1, from coordinate 4,012 downwards.
GTACCAGCCCAGCTCGCTTCATCGCAAAGTGAGAACGGAGAATGTGACCCTAAGGCGCAACAGGCTGCAGCCATCTTCAATCCGCTTTTGGAACAAATGACTCAAGAACTTAACCGTGAGATTGGTTCTGATGTTTTTATTGCCGCTAATGCCTTTAATATGAATGCCGATTTCATCAGCAATCCCGAACAATTTGGTGAGTACTAGCTCCTTCATTTCAATGGTTCTAAAATTGGTAATGTTACAACATAATTGTTATGCAAATATTCTATAATATTTTTCTTATCACAAAACTTAGAGAATTTCTTCTTCTTTTTATCGTGGATAATTTGGAGAAATCCGACTAATTTTACGGATATTCATATTTGTGAAACATATAAGACAAGTCTAAAACTCACAAATCTAGAAACAATACTCCAAATTTCGAATGGAAATTAGAGCCTCTGATCATTACCACCGTGGTAGGAGAATCTTTTAATATTTTTCCTATCAAAATATTTGAACCTAGTACCTCCCAAAATTTCAAAGAGAAATAAACTACTAGGCCACAAATCTATTGGAGAAATTTCAATTTTTATAATCAGTAATTATTCTAACAAGTATAGATTAACCGATTATCTCAATTCATTCCATTGAGTTTTTTTTGTTTGCTTCTATTAGTCTGCCATTTTGCATCATTAGTAAACTATACAAATATGTGTGTGATGAATTTTTTTTTTTTTGGCATAATTTGATAAAATGATTATAGGTTTCGTGACGTCGAAGGTAGCGTGTTGCGGACAAGGAGCATACAATGGACAAGGTGTTTGCACCCAATTGTCAAGCCTATGTCCTGACCGTAACGCCTATGCTTTTTGGGATCCTTTCCACCCAACCGAGAAAGCCATTCGACTCATCGTCCAACAGGTCATGACTGGTTCTATTGAGTACATGAACCCCATGAACCTTAGCACAATCATGACTTTAGACTCCAGAATATAATTTTGGAGGCAATCTTTTTTCATACACGATTTTAAGTTTGCAAGTATAATGTCAGTGTCTTTTAATTTTGACATCGGCTATATCATTATGTTTTTTCTTTTTTTTTTTTTATAATTATTTTCAAATTTTCATATATAATAATAAGATTGTGAATCAGTGATCAAATTGTTGCCTTACAATGACAAATTGTCTTTCTAACTGAATCCCTTCTCTTCTCTCCCTCTAGTTAGATTTTTCAGTGTGTGAGTCTGTTTTCTCTGTTCCGTTTCAGTTTTTTTTTCTTCTTTAATTTCATTCTTATTTTTACTAAGTCTTTATAAAACTTGTCAAAAGATTAATTAGTAGATGTTGGGTAAAATAAATTCATATACCAATTAACTTTCGACAACTGTCAAAATATTTAAAAATTGTCAGTAAAATAATAAAATGTAAGTAGTTGCCGACAAGGCATGGCAAATTGCTGACAAATCATGACAAGTTGCTGACAAAGCATGACAAGTTGCTGACAAAGCATCGCAAGTTTCCAACAAAGCATAGATGCCTACGATGCATTACGGTTGCTAATATAAACTAGACTATGGTCAAATAGAAGACAACTATCCGGAAGTTCTTTAGAACCAACAGACCGTCAATAATGATGAAAGCCCAAACCTTTTAAAATATTAAGTTGGTTTCGATCAAGATATCTTCCAACCAATAAAAACGATTCATGTATATCTATATCGCGAGAAATAAGAAAGTTGTTAAGTAGTCGTCTCAATCCTAAAAGGGTTAGGTTAGACATTGCTATAAATAGGGAAGCCCTCAAATTGAGAAGAGGACGAAAAAAACCCTAAAAACTACTTGCTCGCAACCTTCCAAGGGGTCCCGAGAACGATCAAATCTATAGCCAATCAACAACCTATGACAACTAGATTCTTAAGCAATCAACTATTAGAAGTCGACAAGTCCTTAAACATTTGTTGATTCTTAGTATATTGAATTGAATGTAATCTTAACTCATTGATAAATAAAGATACTCATTTATACGCTATTGCGTAGAACTATCTCATCAAGAATCGGTCAAATTTTCCCTAAATAGTGGAAAGCTTTATATATTTTCTTGCTAATTATAAAATTTTAAACCAAAATCTGTATATTTTTCTAGGACGAGATCTATAACATATAATTTAATTCTATTTTGAAAACCATATTGTTCTGACGTAAATTGAATCCGTGACAATTTTATATATTTGGTGATCTAGGAATTTTATTATTAAACCAATTTATTGTTGGTAAAAACTTTTGACAATGTTAGGAGCCGCAATAATAGTTACTTTAAGTTATTTTAGTTTGTTTTTCTTTTCTTCTTTATTCATCAGTTTAAAAAAAAAAGTTACTAGTTTAATGCGGTCGAATCCAAAACCAACACAAACTCTCAATCACATCTCTTCCTTGAACCTTATTAATAATATTCATGGTACTTGAGAGATGTTGTGGTGAGGAATCAAAATGACATGTCCTGTTGTTCTTTCGTGGGAGTTCTTGAACCACACCTTCGTTTCCTATGATATTAATTTGTTACAATTTAAGTATTTCGACATTTTCTGAATAATTGATTGAATGTTCGAAAAAGAAAACAAAAAGTTGCTGCAGATATAGCTAATATATAAATGTTAAATTTGATATAGCAAAACAGATAGTCGTGGGAAACTGGTATTTGTTTTCATAAGTAATATATAACATTTTTTTTTTTTATTATATTCTCTTTGGGTGTTTTTGTTTATGTTATTGTGGAGTCATACGTAAGAGTTAAGACCAATGGTATTATGGACAAAAACGAATAAAGACAAAAGAGTATACATATAGAGTGATGACGTCACTATGATACCAAATACGTCATAATACATAGAATTTGCATGATGGATTATTCTCAATTAAAAACACAATATAAAACATTTAACAAATGTAGAAATATATAAAAAAACTTTAAAATGTATTCGTTATGTACGCTACAAAAAAACATGGGTATTTCCGATGGCAATTACTGACGAAAAAAAATCCGTCAGTAATAGTGACAAAAAACTGACGGTTTTCTTGGTCGTCACTAATATATATGGTTGTTGTTGCGTAAATCTTTTAAATTTAGTTTTTCATCATCTCCTTCCGTATATGTAGTTGAGTTTTGATATTACTCGGTTTTAATGCTTTATAATGGATATTTATACTTGCTATTTGACATTATCCGAATGTTTTCCTTGTAGTTTTGGTATATTTTCAGGATTCTAGGTGTTTAGGTAGTTTTGGACCAAAATGATATATTTCACAATGTTTCATGTGCAAAATGGCCAAGTATACGGAGGAATAGTTCTAGAAGGCAAACGATTGACCCCCTAAGATGTGCAAGGCCATGTATGAACAGAACGATCGTTCCAAGATCCTTGGAATTCTACGTGACAACAGAACGATCATTTCCTCACTGGAACGATCGATCTCCAAGAAGACAGAACGATCGTTCCCTCCTTAGAACGATCGTTCCCTATGGCCGAAAAGATTTGAAGATTGCCAAAATTACAAGATTGCCCTCAAGACCTATCCTATTTTCCTTATTTTATTTTATCTTTCTTTTGTACTATAAAAGTCTTAGGCTTGGTTTTATTTTCTTCTTACGCCCTTTTTTTATTCTTCAAAGGTTTTACAAAGAGACAAATTCCAAACCTTGTATTTTTGAAGAAGAATTATGAACTCTGCTTTTTATCTATACAATTTGGTTTTTGCTTATTGATTTCAGTCATGCTTTCTTTAATTATGCATTTTGTTTTCGTTTCCATGTTTGAGTAGTTTCCCCAGTTAGGTTTTAGGGTTTCCCAGGAAAACCAGGTTTGATAGTTAGGGTTCTACATAATGGATTGAATTTGTTAGGTTCTTAGTCTAGGCTTGTTCTTAATGCATGAATTAGAGTAAATAACAAGTTCATTGATATTATATTGATAAACGCAAAAAAATTTGGTTTAGAGTGATATTACTCAGAATTAATGCATTTTAGTGGGTA
>OVAV01000580.1:0-17295 GCA_900406375.1 Iberis amara | reverse complement strand
TAAGCTCAAAATGCTCCTCTTTTAATATATTGAAGATTCGTGACTAGGGTTACATCAATTGGGCCTCTTATTAAGTCCAAGACACAACATGATTTTCAAGTTGATCAAAATGAGTTTAGTTCGTTAAACTCTGGTGGTCCATTTTGGAATCTATTTTGGCAAAATACAGAAACAAAATTTGTTGACGGTTTGTGCATCGGTTTAAAAGTTAAATAAGAAATTAATTTGGAAAAATTGTCCATGTTTGAATTTTTACATGGTCATTCCTAATTACATCAATCTGGGTCATTTATGGGATTAAAAAAAATTTTGGCAAGTTTTTTAAGTAATACGCAGAGGGTTTATAGGATTGAGAGTGATGACAATTTTGAAAAAAAAAATTCTTTCACTTTTTAATAGGGCTATTTGGATTTATAATCTTAATTTTAGGTTACCTTTTACAACNGTTTGATTCTTTTTACGGAATCGCTTATGATATAATGAGTATATTCAGTTGGAACTGTCAGGGTATGGGAAATATTGAAACAATGGGAAGATTACGGGAAATGCGTAGAAATACTTTCCGCGATTTCTTATTCCTAATGGAGACTAAGAACAATCGGGACCAAGTGTTAAATGCTCAAGGGAGCTTAAGATACGACCACTCGCATATCTTGCTATTTTTTGAAAAAAATATCTTATTTAGTTGATGTTCTATCGGCTGATAAGAGAGTAATTGATATCAAGGTTTCATTAGGTTCAATTCATTTTTATCTAACTTTTTTTTATGGTGATCCGGTTAGATCTCACAGAAAGGTAGTCTGGGATATGATAACTTCAATTTGTGTTCACATAAGTGAAGCATGGTTCCTTATAGGTGACTTCAATGAACTCCTTGACAACTCCAAGAAATTAGGAGGGTCATGAAGAGAGGAGGCTACCTTTTACGCTTTTAGAAATTTCGTGAATGATTGTAGATTACGTGAAAAACCGAGTTCAGGTAATAAATACTCTTGGGGGAGGTTGGAGAGGAAATATTTGGACGCAATGTAAGATAGACAGATCTTTCGGTAATGCAAAATGGTTTAGATTATTTCCAAGGGTGCACTCCGAATATTTGGAGAAATCGGATTAAGATCATAGACCGATTCTCACAAAATTTGTAAGTGAAATGTTGACTCAAAAAAGATGATTTATGTTTGACAAACGTTGGGTGGGTAAGCCGGAAGTCGTTGCAATTGTTAAAAAAAACTGGAAAGATGAGGATGGTACAAATATTAAGTCTACTTTCAATAAGTTAGCACTTTGCAGACGAAATCTTTCACATTGGAAACACAGTAATTTATCTTCTGTGAACTCAAAGATTCGTTTACATCAATTAAGATATCAATTAGATGCGGAGAGTTTGAAGCGAAATCCTGACGCTCGTCTCATGATTGACCTTCCTTGGGAAATAACTAAGTCGTTTCGAGAGGAACATGTATTTTGGAAACAACAAAGCAAAGAGCGATAGTTAAAGGACGGGGATCAAAATACAGTTTTTTTCACGGGAGTGTACAAAGAAGACGGGCTCAAAATAGGATATTATCTTTAGAAGATGATCATGGGATTGACCATTTCACAGAAGGTTCCAAAGGGAATATAGCGGTAGCATTTTTTATAAATATTTTTACGTCCTCTAGGCTAGATTACCCATCTCAACTTCTAGATGGAATGTTGCCTAGGGTGAGTAGTTCGATGAATGATTTCTTTATCAAATTGGTGACTAACAAAGAAGTCAAAGACGCGATGTTTAGTATTAAACGTGATAGCTCACCTGGTTTTGACGGTATGACAGGACAATTTTACCAAACATGTTGGAGTGTGATTGGGGAAGATGTCACTAAAGAGGTCCAAGAATTCTTTGACACAGGCATTTTGCAACCAGATTGGAACTATAGTCAACTGGTGTTGTTTTCTAAAGTCCCAAATACTAAGAAAATGACATATTTAAGGCCCATCAGCCTTTGCTCGGTTTTTTATAAGATAATATTGAAGATATTATGTTTGAGGTTAAAGGTTCACCTCCCCTCCATCGTCTCGGATACTTAAGGGGACTTCGTCTCTGGGCGTCTTATCTCAGACAACATTTTACTAGCTCATGAAATGCTTCATGCTTTACGGACAAATGATAATTGCTCAGAGGATTTCATGGCGATTAAAACTTATATGTTGAAAACTTTTGATAGGGTGGAATGGAACTTTTTGGAAGCTCTTTTCACTAAACTAGGTTTTCACCAAAAATGAATTGGTTGGGTCATGGCTTGTATTCGTTCGATTTCTTACTCTGTTCTCTTAAACGGTCATTCTCATGGTTATTTTAAACTTGAGTGTGGGTTAAGGCAAGGTGATCCCCTATCTCCCTTTCTTTTTATTCTCTGTGCGGAAGCATTATAACACATTATGAATCGATCAAAGGAACAAGGAAAACTCACAGGAATAAGATTAACAACCAGGTGTCCTTCGGTTCAACACCTTCTATTCGCTGACGACAGCTTATTTTTTTCGCTCAACATTTAACGAATGCGAGGAAATATTGAGATGTTTAAAATTGTACGGAGATGCTTCGGGTCAAGATATCAATTTCCAAAAACCGTCAATTACCTTTGGAGCTAAACTAGATCCCATTATGTGTCGGATCTTGGGCCTTTACATGCAGATTGAGAAAAAGGGGGTGCAGAAACATACTTAGGATTGCCAGAATGTTTTAGTGGATCAAAGCGCGAACTTCTCGCTTTCATCATTGACAGATTAAAGGCTAGACTATCAGGATGGTATGCCAAATCTCTTTCTCTCAGAGGCAAGGAGACCCTTTTGAAATCAGTGGCAATGGTATTACTGGTGTATGCCATGTCATGTTTCCGCCTTACCAAGGATCAATGTAAAAAGATTACTAGTGCAATGACAAGTTTTTGGTAGAATTTTTATGAAGAAAAAAGATTAATTGGGTATCTTGGTCGAAAATGCGTCAATCAAAATCTAATGGAGGTTTAGGTTTCAGGGATATAGGAGAATTTAATCAAGCATTATTGGCAAAGCAAGCATGGCGAGTTTTACACGATACAGACACGCTGCTTTTGAGAGTATACAAAGCTAGATATTTTGCAAAAAAAAACTTTTTTGAAGGAAAATTAGGAGCACGACCATCTTACGCTTGGCGTAGTATACTATTCGGACCGGAGCTATTGGAAAAAGGATTGCTAAAAATCGTTGGTAACGGGGAAAACACAAATATTTGGACAGACAAATGACTTCTTGATGGTGAACTACGATCACCTTTCAGTTATAATCCACCATTAGATGCTAATCAGAAAGTCTTCTCCTTAATTAATAGGGAAGAGTTTTGGGACAATACAAAAATAAACCAATTTTTCACTGCAGTTGACGCGGCGAAAATTTTATCCACGATTCCTAACAATCAGCTACATGACAAGTATATATGGGCTTATTCAGCTGATGGTTGCTATCAAGTTAAAAGTGGTATGTGGTTGAGTTCAAACTTAAAGGACCAAGTCTTAGTTCCAACTTCTCAACAAAGGTTAGTCAATGACTTGAAAGTAAGGATATGGAAAATAAAAATTGTTCCAAAAATAAAAATATTTTTGTGGAGGGCTCTTTCTGGAGCAGTGGCGGTAGCCAAATGTCTCCATGCCCATGGTTTACGAGCTGATAGACGGTGCAAACTTTGCGATGTACGGCTTGAAACAATAAATCACATGTTATTTGAATGCGTCTTTGCCACAAAAATTTGGCACTTGGTGAAAATTCCAGGTTCCATCCAAGGATTCACAAATTCCCTCACCCAAAATATGCAAACCATCCTTCAAGTAATGGATGATGTAAGTATTAACGGAAAGTTAAGGGCATCAATCCCTTGGATTTTGTGGAAAATATGGAAAAATAGAAACTCCCTAATTATCGAAGGGAAACAACATGATTTCTCAATAATGGTTTCAATAGTTCAGGAAGAGGCGGAGTATTGGAATAAGCTCCATGACGAATCAAAATCGGCACAAAGGAAATGTCCATAGCGAAAGGAAACTTACTGGACGAAACCATCACCCTCGGTTCTAAAGTGAAATGTGCACGCATCATGGTCCAACATAGATTTTCTAGTTGGCGGGGCATGGATAATCAGGAACTATTCTGGTGATGTTTCTTTCCATGCTAGGAATGCTCTTCTTTCCGCTCCCAACAAGTTTGAAGTGGAACTTTGTTGCATTCTCTGGGTCTTGACAAGTATGTCTGACCTTCGTTTGAGAGTTATAAAAGTTTGGTCCGACTTCAAGAGCGTGGTTGAAGCCATTAATCATCCATCAAACTGGCCAAAGTATATAAGCTTACTTCAGAAGATCTCCACTATAGCCGCTTCCTTCACGTCATGTTCTTTCTTCTCAGCTTCTCCTTCAGCCAACTCCATAGCTCAAACTATTGCGAAAAGCGTATCAAAATATGGTATGTTCCAATCCTACCTTGCTTTAGGAGGACCGGCTTGGCTCCACTCTCGTATTCAAGAAGAAGCAATTTTCTTTTAGTCATTTTTGGTAAAAGTGATTGTATTCTCATTTGTTGTAAGTTCACTCTTTATTCTTTATTTTACTGAGGAAAAGAAAATAATTTAAAATTACAGACTCTCTTTCCACACGTTTCTCTACCTTCTATCCTACTGACACTGCTATACTTTCCTCTGTCTTTTTGTTGCCGGTGTCCGGCTTAACGCCGGCGCCGTGCATACTTACTATAGGTATCTGTATAGGATCTCTTTTGTTTTTTGATTTCAGGCCAAGGACTCACATCTCCAATCAAGCTCTTACTCCTTTTCACTGATTGGCGCTTCATAATTCTGACTTGTTCTCTGGTGTGTGATTTGGGGATTTTCCTTCAAATCTCGACAGATATCAAGCGGAACTCGTATGATGCATCTCCTCGACTGCAATCACAGGCTGGTGGATGCATGCATGGATTGGATTTATATTATGGTGGAATACAACTTGACCGACGCATCGTTTGTCAGATAGGATATAACATCGGCGTGAGGTATATTGAGTGAATCATTTTATTCGGCGTTTCCTTGTTATTCGGCATATTTGACCCTGAAATCGTTCAACGGGTCACCGGAGATTTAGCCTTCAGGCTGCTCCGGCTTGCCGACTTCCATCCTCTCTCCTGAGTAGTGAAGACTTGGACGCGTGGACAAGTGATATCCAAGAGCCTCACACCTGGCAATCTCCACTTTTGCGAATTGGACCACGTACTAGGCCATAACATGGGCCTTTGGTTCTTATCTTTTAATTATGTTTGTTTAATAGTACTAAATAATGTCAACTTATATGTGTTAGTTCTAGATGTACAATTCCAATGGGTTAACCACTTGCGTTTATGTCCAGTGCCGAATATATACCGAAAAATGGATTATGGGATTTATATCTTCTAGATGGTGTCTACATTCTAGAATAGGTTTTCCCACTATGGGAGTAGTTATACTCCTTTTTTAGGAGTTTTAGATTAGTTTATGTTTATGTTAACCTTTGTGTCAGGTATGTTACCCATAATGGGTTTGCAATTTCCCCAAGTGGGATTGGTTCTACCCATCTTTGGGTTGTATATTTCCGATCTAAAATATTTAAGTTGACAAAAAAAAACGACGAAAAGAAAATAGCAAACTTAAAAAAACTGCGAACTTAAAAAAGTACATACTCGAACAAAAAAATATTAGATTAGAAAACATAAGCGTCGCTAAGTAGAGAAAAATACTCTCTCTCCTAAAATCTTTCGTTTCTCTCTTCTTCCTCTAACCTACGCCGTTGTTGACAGATTCAATTGCTTAGGACCGGTGGCGATGGCTCTCTTAGCGAAGTTACCGGTCCCCCTCTCTCTTTTATGTGATTTCTGGTGTTTGTTGTAGGGATTCGCAGAGTGGGGGTTTTCGTATGATTTCTCAGGCTGAGTGGGCTTCAGTTGAGGTAAGCGTTGCTAAAGTTGTGATGCTGGTGTTGGTGGTGCCGGACCACTAGGCCAATGGTGCAAATTCTCTGCGAACGTCCCTTCTCTTGGCATGCGAGTTTTAGTGGTGGTCCTAGTCTCATCGGTTGTTTTATCATCTCTCCTCCTTTGAGCGCCAGGTGAGCTTCTTCTTCTTTTGGACGGTGGTGGATTCTCGTTCTTTGGGTCGCGGTTATGTGTGGCGCCTGCTTCCTTTCACCCTAAGCTCAAATCCACTATCTTAGGTTTGTCGTCTCATTGTCAGTTCTGGTATGATTTAAGCTTTGTGTTTGGTCGGAGTAGATTGTGGGATATTCAGGATCTGTTTCGACTAGCTGTGTTTTCCCTAGTTTCCTGGCGTTTTTAGCTCTGTGTTTCATTTTGGTATTAGGCTAGTTTGTGGTTCTGCCTCTCTGGTTGCTTGGTCGGGTTCTGACTTTGGATGGATGTTGTGTTGGGTATCGGTTTCTTCTTCATTTTGTTGTGGTTTTCGTTAACTTTCTCTAGGCTCGGTCTCCTACATCTTAGATCGGACTGAGGTCTTATTTTCGTTGGCTTCTCTCTTTTCGCGTTCCCCAATTTTTTATATCGTCTTCTCCATATCTAATTCAGAGTAAGGTTCAAGACTTTGTTTCTTAGTTTCTTCATTTTTTTTGTGGAGTTGCTCGAGTTTCATTGTGAGGTAGTATTTGGATTCACATAAAAAGGACTTATTAGCCGTTGGTTAACATTGGAATGGCTCCTTCATCTAGCCTAATCACTCGAGTTTTGGAATTTTCGCATGATCCTTCTCCTAGCCTTATTCATGGTTTGTTGGTCTTCCTTTCAATTTAGATTATGGTGGATTGTTCAAAGATCATCATCAAAAGTTAGCCCAAAACTGCTTTATTGCCAAAAATCTATTAGAACTTGTAGAAATATTTTGGCTTGAAAAGAAATTAGGGTTTGTCAAAAATTATTATTAAAAATTAGATGTTTTATTTTTAAAACTAGAAATGGATTTTAGTTTGTTTTTACGAATAAGAAATCAAATTTTCATTAGGTCTGATTTGAAATTTGAAAATAAAGTATTTCGATTCTAGGGTTGTTTCAGGTTCTTGATTAGGGTTATACGATGTGTGAAATGTAATTGTGTTGTTTATGGTTAGAGGAAATAAGACATAAATTGAGTTTGAAAATTGTGGATTTAGATTTAGGTTTTTCAACTGGGCTTCCCAGTTTTGGTTTGACAATTGGAGGTTCAGATTTGATGAATTGTAATTGGAATCTAATCAAATTAGATTGGAATTGGAACTGAAATTGAATTGAAAATTGGATTGGAATGATTTGATGCATTCTAGCATTTTTATTTGGTTCAATTCGGGTTTGGTTATGGTTCTTGATTCGGGTTAGACGATGTATACATTAAAAATTAATTGTTTATGGTTAGAGGAATTAGGCTGGAATTAAATTTGAAAATTGAGGATTCATATTTAGGTTTGTCAATTAGGGATTCAGATTTTGATTTGAGAATTAGAGATTCATATTTGATGAACTGTAGTTGGAATTGAATCGAAATGGATTATATTGGAATTGGAATTTAGTGAATTATAAATTGAATTAGTACAATTCGGGTTTGATGATTTTTAGCATTATTTTTTTGTTTTTGTTTCTGTTTTGAATGTAGGTAAAAATACATTCTCATACTATGAATGATCTAAATAGGAAAATGAAGAAGAAGAAGAATCCCCCCCCCCCTCCTTCTGTAGAAACCAATCCAGAAATCACCTCCTTCTGTAGAAACCAATCCAGAAATCAGAGGTGATGGAGGAGGAGAAGTCCGTGAAGAAGAAGAAGAGGCGATTCCAGGAAACTAGTCATCATACTCGCATGTACAACTAAGAAAATTTACGTACAATTAAATAATTTTGTTAGGATAAAAATTAGAAACTGGTACAACTACGTAATTTTATGTACAACTATATATCACTTGGTATAACTTAATTATCATGTACAACTATGTATCACTACGTACAACTATGTACACTATGTACAACTATGTATCAATCTCTATGATTTTTATTTGATCACACCTACTATAAGAAAACATACAAGATCGATTCAAAGTGCGATGATAGAAATGTGTCGAGTGCATTAGAAGAGAAACTAAGTGATGATGAAAGGAGATGGTTTTTGGAGCACCTCAATTGAAGCACCTTTGGCACAAGCATATGAGCTTAAACCAAAAAGTGATTGGTATGTGGATGCTTCTCCTTCGGACAACATGTGTAGATAAGGAGAAGTAATGTTGGTTTGTGGTGAATGGTGTTCACATCTGATACTTGTTGAGAGAACATGGTTTAATGAGCGGGCTAGATTATCGTATTTTGTCACAAAACTATGAACAACTAGGATGTTTTGCATTCATCGGTAGGTGTTTTGGAAGAAGAGATAAGATTTCAGTAAAGGATGTGAAGGAAAAATGTTTTATATACGGCCATGTAGAGATCGGTTAAAGATGACCGTCCTCTTCTTTTTTAGCACGGTTATTAGGAGGGAGAAAATGGCATGGAACATAGATTCTTTCACGCTTAGTATAATTAATGATTTGGAGGTGGTTGAGAGTACTTCCCCTTTGGGGAATATTAACATATGAAGATGATGTTGAGGAAGTTTACCAATTGATAAAACATTTCAAAGGGTTGTACAAACCGGTGTTTATAATTCTATTGGAAGTATGTGTTTGTATGTTCAATGGTTTATTTTTTTAATTTTGGTTCACACTTCATGTGGCTTTTATTCAATATCTTTTAATGTGGAGATTTTTGTTTTTGAGTGGATTTCAAACTTGAAGAAAAAGTTTCCATAAATATGCTCACTGCCAACAATGAGTGACCAAGAATTTGCAAGGAAAAATAAAAGGATGGGTACATGAAAGGATTTTTATTGGAAAAGATAAATAATTTATTGGGATAACAAAGGTTAGTAATTAATATTGTTCTTAAAGTTTTTTACATCATTGTCCTTTGATATTGTAATAATTCTCATGTGTTTTAAAGAAAATTCATAGCATATTGGAATAAAGTCTGGATGAATCTCCAATGATGGCTCATATCATGGAAGAGAATGCAGAGAATGAGAAGGACTAACTATTGATAGTTAAATGAAATTTCTAGCATCTCCTGATAAACTTATATGGTGGGAAGACATATATATAAGTTGGATATGGACACCCAAGCAACATAAATAATAGAAGATGTGCAACATGAAGGTGATAATGTTGCAAGGGAGTCAGAGATTACAAGAGATTCAAGGTTCCAAGGGAGTCGAAGTCTGAGCTTGTGAAAATTATGAAAACTTTTGAGAAGAAAATGATGAAAGGTATACAAGAAGGTTTTCGTGAAATCAAAGCGAAGGTTAAGGGTTTGTATAAAAGATTCACGACTGTGAAAATTTTTGTGAATGGGCATTTGAATTGTGGAGCAACTCAAGATGATGAATTTGGTTCGATTTGGAGAGGTCAAGACTGTGGGTTTAGATCAGGTTGAAGAAGTGGAGACATATTCATAGGTGAGAAATCAGGTGTGGGAGAAGAAGAATCGACTATTGGTACGCAAGAAAAAGAGGTGGTTGATGGTGGGCAAGAGGAAAATGCGGATGTTGGAGGACAAGAACAAGAGAAGGTTGGTGGAGGGAAAGAAGATGAGGTAGGTGGAGGACAAGACGAAGAGGAGGTTGTTGAGGCAATGGCCCTGAAGGGCAAGATGGAGAGGCGGAAGTTGTTGTTGCCTGCTTCTCTTACTGTTCTTTTGTTGATTTACAAAACTGAAGATAATCTTCGTGAGTGTAATGGCAATGGAGAAAAATTTAGGTACAAAACCATAAAGAAATTTCTTCGAAAAAGAACTCGTGTTTGTTTTAATAACGATTGGAAGATAGAAGGACACATAAACATAGTGTAATTAATTGTTTCACCAGCCACACTAGGGTTGGACATTCGGATTCGAGTCAAATTTTTCGGATTTTCGGGTATTTTGGCAAGAAGATCTAGAATCCGTTCGGATATTTTAGTATATCGTGTCGGGTTTGGTTCGTTTACTATGAAGTTCGGGTATTTTTGGATTTTAACTGAAACCCGAAAACTGTAACAGGTTCAGATAACAATTTTTCTTTAGTGATATTCCACAAAAATACTTTTGTAAAATGTAAAAATAAGTACCAACAAACTAACTAACAAGAACAATTTAGTATACATCTTTAAATGCTGTAATTTTATTTAAGAAAACATATAAAATCAAGACATATTTGGCACCAAGATCTCCACAATACAGAAGCGCAAGGGAAAATAGTTAAAGGAAGAAAGATATCAAACTCTAGTCAAAGCCAAAAATGACCAATATGAGAGAGCATTGAACCAGCTTGACTCTTACCCCATACCCCTCTAATTACTCACTTGATATTTATTATAGCAACACTCGTTTAAATTCTTTCCATTTATAAGGTCATTTATTTTGTAAAAATTTCTACTGCACATATCGGATAGGAAAATAAATTAAAAAAAAAAATCAAAAGAACAAAACCTCTTAATGCTTTCTCGAAGTTCTGATGGTTGAAACTTTGAAAACTGAGCATGGTGAAGTTCCATATTAATAAATTAAGAATCAGTTGAATTCAGAATCAAAATCGCAAAAGAGAAGAAATCAAACGTTATACACATAATTATGAATTAGGTTTTAGCGTAATTATTTCAGATATCTAATCGGGTTTCAAATATATCCGATCGAGTTCAGTTATTCGAAATTCCTAATATCAACACCCGCACGGGTCTGAATAATAAATCACTCCCCGACAGCGTACTGGGGTTGTCCTCAATAATAAGATTAGATTATTGTGTAGTAAATTATCTTGTAAATATAATGACAACAACGATGACGCTCTCTTTTTTTGTTAACAAAAGTTTAGAGATCTCCCCACGTGATCAATCATTTTTTTCCGCTCATTTTTAATTTAATTTATCTTGTTCGGACAGCTGCATAGCATAGCGGTCCCACGTTGGTCTAACGGATAAGATCAAGTGAAATCTTCTTTACTTTACGTGCTCTCTGCTTTTTCACCGTTCGATACTTCTTATACAATCATTCTTGTTGGGACAATTCAATTATTAGTTTCATTAAGGGAAAAGAAAAAGACTTTTACATATTTTTCAGATGATCGTTGTTAATTGTGAACGCCTGAGGAATTCTTGGTATAGTTATATAATTTTTTTTTTAAATGGTTCAATACGTGATAAAGAAGGAACTATACGAATACGACACTGATAATTGTCTAGAAAAGTAAGATTACTAGTTTATAATAGCATAATATGTTACCACTTCGCAATTACATTGTCCTTGAGATTTGTGTCTGACGGAAAAAAAAAAAAACTTTCAATTTTAATTCCAATTCAATTGGCTATCGCCACTTGAACCCTTTTTCTATTTATATTAATCTTCTTCCACCATCAAAACCGCATAAAGCATTTTCTTCAACAGTCAAAATCTCTTATCTTGTCAATTCGAATTTAAACCTTACTTTTGATGTATTTGTCACTGCTTTGAAGCTGTAATATTCTTGAATCTATTCCTTTTCTCTTTCTCGTGTATAAACGGTGAAGCCATCATGTTCGATCAAGCCTTGCTTTTCTTTTGACAACTTCTACCTAAATTTGTCTGAACCAAAACCTAATTTTTGAAGTAAGGAAAATGGTGTCAAGATCGTATTCAAATCTGTTGGAGCTTGCTTCAGGAGACTCTCCAACGTTTGGGCGTATGAACCGACAGATCCCTCGAATTATGGCTGTAGCTGGAATCATGTCCAACATCGATAACGACTCTAAAGAAACTGATCTCTCCCCTAAAGATCGTATCATCATTGTAGCTAATGAATTACCGATACGAGCTCAGAGAAAGCTAGAGAACCCCATTGATACTAGTACTACTTGTTGTAGCAAAAATTGGCACTTTTCTTGGGATGAGAATTCTCTACTCCTCCAATTGAAAGATGGGTTAGGAAACGAAGCCATTGAAGTTATCTATGTAGGTTGTTTAAAAGAGGAGATTCATCTTAATGAGCAAGAAGAAGTATACCAGCTTCTTCTAGAGAATTTCAAGTGCGTGCCAACTTTCTTACCTTTGGATTTATATAGCAGATACTACCATGGATTCTGTAAGCAACAGCTTTGGCCTTTGTTTCATTACATGTTACCACTCTCTCCTGATCTTGGAGGTAGATTCGATCGGACTCTATGGCAAGCTTATGTTTCTGTGAACAAGATCTTCGCAGATAGGATCATGGAGGTGATTAATCCTGAGGATGATTTCGTGTGGATACATGATTACCATTTGATGGTTTTGCCTACCTTCTTGAGGAAGAGGTTTAATAGAGTCAAGCTCGGTTTCTTCCTCCATAGTCCATTTCCATCATCAGAGATTTACAAGACTTTACCTATCCGTGAAGAGCTGCTTAGAGCATTGCTTAACTCGGATTTAATAGGCTTCCATACTTTCGATTACGCTCGACATTTCTTGTCTTGTTGTAGTCGAATGCTCGGTCTTACTTATGAATCAAAGAGAGGATACATTGGACTTGAGTATTATGGTCGAACCGTGAGTATCAAAATACTACCAGTTGGGATCCACATGGGTCAGCTTCGGTCAGTTCTAAGCCTACCCGAGACTGAGACGAAAGTCAAGGAGCTCATCGAACAGTATTGTCGAAAGGGAATGACAATGCTGCTCGGTGTAGATGACATGGACATTTTCAAAGGGATAACTTTGAAGCTATTAGCTATGGAGCAGTTGCTTATACAACATCCTGAATGGCAAGGGAAGGTTGTGTTGGTTCAAATAGCTAATCCTGCAAGAGGTAAAGGGAAAGATGTTAAAGAGATGCAAGCTGAGACATATTCAACAGTTAAGCGGATTAATGAGACGTTTGGGAGACCTGGATACGATCCAATAGTGTTGGTTGATGCACCATTGAAGTTCTATGAACGCATTGCTTATTATGTAGTTGCTGAATGTTGTTTAGTAACTGCGGTTAGGGATGGTATGAACCTTATACCTTATGAATACATTGTGTCCCGTCAAGGGAATGAGAAGCTAGACGAAATACTAAAGCTTGAGCCGAATCGTAGTAATCATAAGAAAAGCATGCTGGTGGTTTCTGAGTTTATTGGTTGCTCTCCATCGCTAAGTGGAGCCATTCGTGTTAATCCTTGGAATGTTGATGCAGTGGCTGATGCAATGGATAGTGCACTTGAAGTAGCTGAACCTGAGAAACAGCTAAGGCATGAGAAGCATTATAAGTATGTGAGCACACATGATGTTGGTTATTGGGCTCGTAGCTTCTTTCAAGATCTTGAGAGAAGTTGTTGTGAACATGGACGAAGGAGGTGTTGGGGAATTGGGTTTGGTCTCACTTTCAGAGTAGTGGCACTAGACCAGAGCTTCAGGAAGCTATCAATGGAACACATAGTATCAGCTTATAAGAGGACAAAGACTCGAGCTATTCTTTTGGACTATGACGGTACTTTAATGCCACAGGGTTCTATCGACAAAAGACCGTCTTCAAAGTCAATCGACATACTCAACACCTTGTGTAGGGACAAGGGCAATCTGATATTTATTGTTAGCGCTAAAAGCCGAGAAACACTGTCGGACTGGTTTAGTCCATGTGAGAAGCTTGGAATTGCTGCTGAACATGGCTACTTTCTGAGGTAATCAACCCGAAACTTCTTAATTTTGCTGCTGCAGTATCTTTAATCTAACTAACCAGGGGGGACAACACAGGCTGAGGAAGGCAGAAGAATGGGAAAACTGTGTTGCAGCGACAGATTATTCTTGGAAGCAGATTGCAGAGCCTGTGATGGAACTTTACACAGAGACTACCGATGGATCAACAATAGAGGACAAAGAGACTGCTTTGGTTTGGAGCTATGAAGATGCTGACCCTGATTTTGGCTCATGTCAAGCTAAGGAACTTCTGGATCATCTTGAAAGTGTTCTTGCCAATGAACCTGTAACAGTCAAGCGAGGACAGAACTATGTTGAGGTCAAGCCACAGGTCTGTATCAAATGAACTTTTTACAATTGTCTCACACTTGTACCGTCAGTGAGTCCTTTGTTATTGTATTGCAGGGAGTGAGCAAAGGAATAATAGCGAGAAGGATGCTTTCGATGATGCAAGAAAGAGGAACACTACCTGAGCTCGTTCTCTGTATTGGAGATGATCGGTCTGATGAAGACATGTTTGAGGTGATATGTAGTTCTGCAGGAGGCCCTTTGATTGCCCTGCGAGCTGAGGTTTTCGCCTGTACTGTCGGTCAAAAGCCTAGCAAGGCTAAATACTACTTGGACGACACTAGTGAGATTGTCAGGTTAATGCATGGTTTAGCTTCTGTTTCAGACCAGATCACTCCTGTTTAAACATCAAAAAGAAGAATCACAGAGAGAGACCATTTTAGATCGTCTGTTTTGTATATGACACCACGGATGAGAGATACCAAATGCAAATGTAATCTTCTTTTAATCCTAGAAAAACTAAAACCCTTAAACATATTTCTTCTTGTTAACTTGTGACACTAGACTAAGAAACGATACTAGTTTCTTCTTAGATTTAGCAACTTCATCATGTGATCGGAGATACTCAGAGGGTGCACATGTAAAAGAACAGAGAGAGCAGTAAAAGTTTCTAGCATCATCGTAAGCAGCTGGCGAATCCACACATTGCTCATGAACCATGACTTTGCATCCTTCCCCAGAGCAAAATAACAACTTCCCCCTTTCTTTGCACTCAATACATTTGTAATTATACTCTGATTGATTTGATGCATCTCCATTGTTTTCTCCTTCGAGCAACGAGTGGTATCCATCTATTTGTTGTGGCCTAACTTGATTAGTCTCATTGCAATCACTTCTTCTCGTTTGCTCTTGCCCATTACAAGACAATGCTTCAGTATCATCCTCAGAAGACTGTTCAATCATCTGATTAAAAGAAAACGAATGTAGTCTCATTTGAGCAAACAAAACGAATGATCTAAAGGGAGGTTTTAAGCAATACCAGTTCCAAAGCACATTTTGGCAGGCAAAGAAGTTTGCTTCTGATGAAGGGTACAAGATTCCATTTTGATAGTCCCCGTGCGCCTGGTTTCAGTTCCGACAGTGGTATCTACAAAAAAGAAGGTTAGATCGAGCAACTTTATGTATAGAAATTGGGATCAAACACTTATACCTCATCCAAAATACATTGGAGCACATATTCACAGCTCTCGGACGAATCAAACTCGATCTTTGTGTTAGCTTCAGAACCAACGTCATTACTATATCCAGAATCAAATAAAGACGCCAAGCATCTGAAAGCTACCATCTCATTGGTATGTTCACCCAGATAATCTGGAAGCTTAGGACCCAATTCAAACACATCTGCAATAAGAAATTGAAATTTAGAACCCTAGAAACGGAAAAGGATGCAAAATTCTATTACCATGTATCATCCAGAGCTCAGTTCTGAATTTGGCAAAGTACTCTATTATCCAAATCCAGTTATCAAGGTCTGGATTCCCAGTTACATAGCGATCACATAAACTTTCTGCTTTCGATGGATCTGTAGAGCTTCTGTGCGTCGTAGGAGCCTCCATCACCGCTACATTAATATGATTGTAACTCACAAATCAATAAAATCTAAGAAGATGTTATCGCAAGACTGAAAATATCATGGCCGTTTCAATGGAGTAAGCAGAGATTCATTAAGTTATAATGGTAAGACAGCTCTAACTGAAATCCCTAGACCTATAGACATTCTCTCAATTCTCGAAATAAAATACAGTGTACTTCCTTCTCAAAAGAGAATCTCAAGGTGAAAGAGACAACCAATTCGCAGGGTTTAAGCACTCCAGATTCTCAAACTTATACTTTCTCGGACCATTTTCTTGTTTGACTGAGAGATAAAAACTCATGGATACCCCCATTTTATTCTCTCTACCTTTCTCCTTCTGATGAAACTAGTTTCGTATTTTGATGAACAAAATTTGTTTTTTTTTTTTATGAAAATAATTTCAATAAAACATTATTGTAAACAAGTACTCTTAGGAAAATTAGATCTTTTGTGCTCATTAATTCCTTGTTTACATAATTAACTTGATAAGTTGTTTGTCTGTCGATTCAAAAACACGCGGAAATTTTGTTCACCCAACTCCTTTTCGGTACGTCTGGGAACAGACAATACCCTCAATGATCCATTAGTTCAAAACAAGTGTTATAACTTATGTTTTGTTATCTATTGATGTCTATGTATTTTCATGTTTTAGGAGTGCATTTATCATCATTTTTAGGTTTGTTATGTTATCAATAGGTCGCATTAGTAGAGTCACTTAGCAACTTTGCATGTTTAGGACAATTTCGCATTAGCATTGCATACATGTTGCATTTTGGAGATATTTCAGGTACTTTCATGACATCATGGACAAGTTGAAGAAGGAGAGGTAAAAAGCTAGTGTCGAAACCAACCAGATCAAGCTAGTGCCGCAATCAACCCGATCAACCTAGTGCCGAAATCAACCCGATCAAGCTAGTGCCAAAATCAACCCGATCATGCTAGTGCCGAAATCAACCCGATCAAGCTAGTGCCGAAACCAACCCGAAGCACTCAGCTCGATCAGGACTCAATCATGACTGTGCCGAAACCAACCCGAAACACCCAACTCGATCAAATGCTGATCACTTGAAGAAACCAACTCGATCAGATGCTGATCAAACTAGTGCAAGAACCAACTCGATCAGCACTCGACCAACCACAGCTCGATCACAGCTCGAGCTGAACCATGCGAATTTTAATTATTTGTCTTTTAGTGGTTTAGGGTTTTTCCTAAACCACTATATAAACACTAAGCACGCCTCCATTTGAATCTTCCTTTATTTTATGCTCTTTTTTTAGGTTTTTCTCTTTGTTTATGCTTTTGAATGTTCTTTGATGATCAAACCAATATCTCTCTATAAATCATGTTTTAGTTTATGATATCTTTTGATTTATACTTAGTTTAAGGTTCATGAATATCTGGTGCATGTTGATCTTTCATTTATGTTCTTCATTTCATTTTTTGGGTTTGATCATTAATTTCTAGGTTTGATCATTGTTTTTTGGGTTTCTGTTCTTGCTGTTCTTGATCATCAGTTTATGGGTTTCTGATCATATGTTTCTGCTGTTTTTTAGAGTTTGATCCTTGATCTTGATAATTCGTTTAGTTACTTTGTTTTCTGGGTTTTGTGATTTCGTGATCAT
>OVAV01000579.1:0-17306 GCA_900406375.1 Iberis amara | reverse complement strand
CCTTTGATGTGGGTTGTTCAGCCCAAGTTGGGGAAGGATCGACTCTCGGGGTCTGTTTAAATGATTTTGACGGTCTAGATCAGATCCCATACCTTTGTTCGAAGCCGATTTTTTTGACTTTTTGGACTCTGCGCCGACGACTTAACCTTCTACTGCGGAAGGGATTGTGAGATCGAAGAAGTTTGTCGCGGCTTCGCGCCAGTGCATGGTAGTTAGTTTTTGCAAGTACGAGTTGGTTTTTATGAATGTTTTTGTTAATCCTTTGTGAGTATTCCGACAGGGTTTCCATGCGTTAGACGAGCCTCTCAGGGCGTGTGAGCGGGAGGCGCAAACGGCTCAGTTCAGGGCCAAGAGACTCGAGGAGGAGAACTATCGTTTGAGGAGCGAGATGGAGAAATTGGCGCGGAAGAAGGCATCCCAAGTCCGCTGCGCAATCAGGCGGGCTAAGCGCGAGGTAGTTTCAATCATGGCAGATCGCTCGACTCGTTTCGAGGCCTGTTTTGATCGATTTGAACAGATGCACCGAATTGTCGGGGATTAGCGTGAGAGCCGGTTTGGTGGGCGCCTTGTTTCGGACTATGGAATCCGACTACCAGTATGACGTCAAGTGGAAAAAGATGTCTAAGTATTTGGAAAAGTACGAAGATGCGAGGCCTCTGATCCCTCTGATTGAAGCGGAAATTCGAGAGTGCTGGGATCCGATCCCTTTTTTTCCTGATTCGGAGGAAGCCGGGACTGCGGCGTGTGCTGAAGAGGAAGCGGTGGATAAGGATCTGAGATGGTTTAGTACATCGTGTTCCGGTTATTACGATCCTGGTCAGTGAAAAGCGCGGGTTCGTATAAAGGGAGTATGTTCCCTGTTTATGATTTATGATTTTGGTTGAGTGTGTCATATTTTTAGTTTAGTAAGATCACCCGTATGTGGCTTTGAATCCTTGTTGCTCTACAACTTTTTGTAAGTTTTGTTTATGTGAGTATATGGTTTAGTTATCGAGACAACATTACGAGTAGTCAATTCGGATTCTGTTCTCTGATTCGTATCCGCACTGTCTGATTTCCGTTAGTTAAGGAAAATCATAGAGAACCCCGATTTTCCAGAGATCCCGAAAAATCGAAGATCAGCGTACGAAAATAAGCAATAAAAGTATGAATTAAAGAATACGAAAGAGGGCAAAAGAGGTCTGATAACCTGGATCTAACAATAGAGACTGATAACCTAATTGAGTCGTAGCTCGCTAAGAACGGAAAAAACAGTCTAAAGTCCTAAGTATTTCGGTCTGGAGAATTGAATGTGTTTGTGCCCTTCCTCTTCGTCGCTCTTATATAGGCTTCAGGGTCGGTCTGTCTTCCTTTTTCGTCTTCCGTTCTTCCGTGGAAATCTTTCTTTTCTAGTTTATCCTTCTGCGGAAATCTTCCTTTTCTAGACTTCTTCCATTTTCTATACGGCTTGCAGGACAAGCTTCGACCGTCATTGCGCTTGGGCTAAATTCTCGTCCAGAATCTATAAGTGTGCCGTCATCGTGTTTCAGGCCTCGTTGGGCCGTGTTACGGTTTAGGAGATTTTTACGGTTCTTATCGGAGAACCAGGATTTTGCACGATGATATGATTGACACATTGAGGAAAGAATATATCGATCGTAGAAGCGAGATAACATCGACGTTTGAGTTTGACGTTTATCGTTTTATACGATCGATAAATACGAGCGTGTCCATACGATCGTTCCGAGGAATGATGATCTTAATCATACAGTTACGATAATTTTATACGATTAATTTCATACAAGAAGATTTCAAGGTTCTTTCTTAAGTCCTAGGAAGTAATCGTATAGCTAAGGTAATCTCAGTGTTCGGGATAACCGGAACCGTTTATACAATTACTTCGGAACTTAAGCGAGTTTTACGATATTCATTGCATGACTCTAACGGAAACTCGGAATGATACAAAACGAAAGACGACAGGTTCGTGATGAAGTTAGCTTGCCAGTTGGCGAGCTGAACATGCGTTGTTCAGCTCGCCAACTGGCGTGCTGAACTTGCAATTTACTTATTGTTGTTCCAAAACGTATCAGTCGAGACCTTTCATATTTCTCGGACATTGATTTCGAGTACGGTAACTTTGATCCCGATATTGGTCGTTAGCTGATCGCCTTGCCTCGTTAAAACCTTAGTGATAGGAAAACTCGGTGGGAAAAAACCTTCTCGACTAAGGACAAAAGAATACAGAGATGATCGCTTAGCGGTTCTACGATTGCCCTACGTTTCTTCTGAAATATATTCTTTATGGTCTTTTGGAAAATATCGCTTTTAGTTAGTTTGTTCCATAGATCGGGATTGGTGTGGTTTGGTGCTTGCATCGATGGTTTTGAGGCATCGATAGCGTAGTTATGCGCTCCCTGAAGATCTTCTCCTTCGTGATAGATGTACTTGTTGTTACGAGGGTTTTTCTTTTTCGAATATTTCTCCGCTGGCGCGTCTTTTGCGGATACCTTTGCCGACTTATGCTTCTGCAACAAAACTTTCATCTCGTCTTTAAAAAGGAGACAGAACCCTGCATCTTTTTTAACTTCCTTAAGTTTAGAACTTTCCATCGCGATTCGAAAGGTTTGTAGATGAGCTTTCGGATCGGTGGTTCCGTTGTACATAGGGATTTTTATTTTGTCGGGGTCAGAGATCCGAGCATTAGTTATACGTGTCGTAAACAGCATTTACAGGGCTTCCTCGAGAATTTGGTCGATTTCTGATGTCTCACTGGTAGCGTGGTAAATTTTTGATTTTACCGCCTGGACTTCCGCATTGGTTTTTGCGATGTAGTTGCGGAGATCGCAAATTTCACCAAAGTTGTCGTTAGTGATCTTTGGAGTTTGTCGAATTTTATTATGGATGTTCCGAGCCTGTTCCTCAGCCAGTTTCTCTTGTTCAACCCAGAAGATGTTTTCTTCTTCTTCTGTCATGGGTTTGTCGAATTGATGGTCTCTCCGAGCTGAGCGGTTGCTTCTTCTCCTTGGATGCACATCCGCATCTTCGTCCAAAGAATCTGATTGTTCGCTTGATTTTAGGTTAAGTCGCTCGGCGTCATTTTTTTCTGTTTCCCCGTCGAAAGGCGGAGGGTTGTTGACGTTTTTCAACGTAGCGTCAGATGTGATTTTGTCGAGATTTTGTTTTGACATTCCCTTTTGCGTGTTTTGCACCCTATCGAACGGGGTTGCGAAATCGAGCCTTCTTCTGCGGAGTTTCGTAATTCCGCATGGGAAGATGGTTCTGGTTCTCGCGGTTAGGGTTTCGACCTGTTTCGCAAGAGAACTCGTTTGCTTGTCTTGTTATTCTGACTTCTTTTCGAGAGTCGAGAACATCTTCTTAATCTCCTCGAACGCTGCAGTGTTTCGTTTGGGCTAAATTCTCGTCCAGAATCTGTAAGTGTGCCGTCATCGTGTTTCAGGCCTCGTTGGGCCGTGTTACGGTTTAGGAGATTTTTACGGTTCTTATCGGAGAACCAGGATTTTGCACGATGATATGATTGACACATTGAGGAAAGAATATATCGATCGTAAAAGCGAGATAAGGTCGACGTTTGAGTTTGACGTTTATCGTTTTATACGATCGATATATATGAGCGTGTCCTTGCGACCATTACGAAGAATGACAATCTCAATCGTACAGTTAAGATAATTGTCTGCGTTTCGGCTAACCATTATCGTTTTATTTGATTAATTTCATACGAGAAGATTTCGGGGGTTCTTTCGCAAGTCGTAGGAAGTAATCGTATAGCTAAGGTAATCTTGGTTCAGGATAACTGGAACCGTTTATACGATTACTTCTGAACTTAAGCGAGTTTTGCGATTTTCATTGCAGGACTCTAATGGAAATTCTGAATGATACAAAACGAGAGACTAGAGGTTCGTGATGAAGCCAGCTCGCCAACTGGTGAGCTGAACTTGCGATTTACTTATTGTTGTTCCAAAACGTATCTGTCGAGGTCTTTCGTATTTCTCGGACATTGATTTCGAGTACGGTAACTTTGATCCCGATATTGGTCGTAAGCGGATCGCCTTACCTCGTTAAAACCTTTGTGATAGGAAAACCCGGTGGGAAAAAACCTTCTCGATTAAGGACAAAAGAGTACAGAGATAATCGCTTAGCGGTTCTACGATTGCCGTACGTTTCTTCCTAAATATATTCTTTATGATCTTCCGGAAAATATCGCGGTTTTAGTTAGTTTGTTCCATAGATCGAGATTGGTGTTGTTTGGTGCTTGCATTGACGGTTGTGAGGCATCGATTTCGTCGTGACCGTTTTTGACCCCAACAACTCACATATTCTACGTATGGAATTGTGCCAAGCTATGTAGAAGTCTTATGACCTGTCACTATCTCTGCGGGCAAAAGTATACTGCTAAAATTCTGTCCATACTGATACGTGTGTAAGACGTTTAATTATATTTGTCTTCGTCCTTTTTTGTTGTTGATTAAAGTGGATGTATGGTTACAACTTTCAAAGAAATGAGAAGAAAACTCATCTCCTCTCTCTTCTTCCACGGATCTTACCTCTTTTTTTCCATCGTTCTTCATTCTTCAACTATGGAACTCATCAATTAACACTCGTTGCGTCCTTTTTCAGCTTGCCTCTTGTATTCAGTTGTTTTCTCCCCAAGATTGTCTTTAACTTTCTAACTTTCTGGTGGTGTTTCTTCTAAAATTATCCATTCTTTAGACTATCTAAATTAACTTCCTCAAATTGGAGAATTAACGAGATATCAAGAGAGGTTGGTGGATTAAAACCATACACTATTTCAAAAGGAGACATCTTAGTAGTCGAGTGAGTAGAATGTTTAAAAGCAAATTTAATGAAAGGCAAATAATCTAAGAATGTTTTTATATTACGACCAAGAGTGATTATAAGTAAAGTAGATACGACACACTTTACAATTTCTCTTTGTCTATCTGTTTGAGGATCCATGTTGTAAAGATATCAACTTTGTACCAATCGTTTTCTATAACGTTCTCTAGAAATGGCTTATGAATTTTTTATTTTTTTTATTTTTTTTTGGCAACTGAAATTTTATTAAAATACCATTCGACTTTTACATCCATTGAATAGTAGGTTTCAGATTTAATAATCTGGCCTTTTTCGCCAAAACATCTGCAACCACATTTTGTTCACGAGGAGTATATATGATATGAAAATGCCTGAGCCTCTGAGTTAGTGTTGATATGTCCCAAATTAAAGCCAAACCATCTTTCAGTGGTATTGAGCTTTGCTAATCAAGTGTTCTGTGAGGGGATGTAGTATGGGATAAAGTCTCAGTAAGGACCTTAGATTCACAAACTAGATTGATCTTCAAATAACCTAATGAAAGTAGTTTCGTTAAAGCTTCCAAAATAGCATAAGCCTCTGCATCCAAAGAAGAGGGCAATGGATGCATTGTTGATGTGAAACCTTGGATAATCTTTTTATCCTTGGAGTATAGGACCCATCCCACTCCTGCTGGTTTAAAAGGTGAGAGCCAGGAACCATCTGTATACAAAACATGGACATCTGGATCAGGATCAAAATAAGATTGAATTGGTGGATTAGATAAGATGGGTTGTTGCCAATTCCTCCCTGTTTGAACATTCTTAGTTTGGTGTTGATCCAAATGTGTGCTTTGCCAACTTCTTGCATATGTAATAGCCTGGTTTATTATGTCCGGGATATTCTCTCGTTTACCTATGAAAATCAGAGTATTCCTCATCTTCCATATACTCCATCCAAGGAAAGCAGGCAGGCAATATAATTCAAAGGGGATCTGAACTGAATCTTGAAATAACAAATCAATTCGTTCGAACAGTGTAGCAGTCTCAGTCTGAGAGATGTTGATTTGCACTCGACTTAGGGCCCAAATTTCCCTCGAAACTCTACAGCCAAACAATAAGTGATAGGTTGTTTCTTCGTCATCTCCACAGAGTTTACATGTTGTGTCAATGGTGATACCTCTACGAACCAGAGAAGTAGCCACAAGGAGAGAATTTGTCAAAACTCTCCACCATAAGTGTTTCATCTTAGTTGGAACGCTTAAAGACTAAAGTCTTTTACATAAATCTTCACGGGGTGTATTGTGGTCTACAATTGCAACCTGGTGATCTTGATGTAGTAGATGGTAGCCTGAACGGACATTGTATATACCAGTTTTCGTAAACATCCAAACTACTTGGTCTGCCATACCTACAGCACTTGGTTGTATCTTCTGAACATCCTCAACATCTGTAGCATCTAGGAACTGACGAAGTTTGAGGGGGGACCAGTTTGTATC
Organism: Iberis amara; assembly: GCA_900406375.1. Lineage (NCBI taxonomy): Eukaryota > Viridiplantae > Streptophyta > Magnoliopsida > Brassicales > Brassicaceae > Iberis > Iberis amara. Next base: position 11,020 of record OVAV01000579.1, on the reverse strand, counting down.
TTGTTCATTCATCAGCTCTTTAACTCTCATATTTCTTGGACTGCCTGACCATCTTTTGATAGCCTCTGAAGGTTTAGGCTTAAGTATCCATTTATCTTCCCAAACTCTGATTTGTTCTCCATTACCCACTACTCAATAAAGACCTTTTTGAATTAGAGGTGTACCAGCCTGAATACTTCTCCAAGCAAAGCTAGAGTTGTACCCCTTTTGAGCTTCCAGTATTGTTGTCTTTGGGTAGTATTTGGCTTTAAATACTCTTGAGAACAATATCTGTGGTGATGTAAGTAGGCGCCATGTCTTCTTTGAAATAAGGGCCAGATTGAAATCTGCCATGTCTCTAATCCCTAGACCTCCAGAAGCTTTGCTTTTTGTGACTGTGTGCCAGTTTACCCAGTTGATTTTTTGTTGTTGTTTGAGACCTCCCCACCAGAACTTACGGATTAAGCTAGTTAGTGTACCAAGAATCTTTTTTGGCAACAAAAAAAATTGCATTGCATAGTTAGGGATTGCACTGAGAACTGACTTGATTAAAACTTCTCTTCCAGCTGAGGAAAGAAACTTTAGTGTCCAGTGTGACATTTTTTGCTTCATCCTTTCAACAAGATATGAGAACAGAGATGTAATTTGACGATTTATTACATCAGGAAAACCTAAATACTTGCCAAATCCTCCTGTTTTATTAATACCAGTCATTTGCTTCATGGAGGAAATGGTCTCTGCATCCACATTTTTCCCAAATAGAACTGAGGACTTCTGAAAATTGATATATTGTCCCGAATATTGTCCATATGTTTGAAGAACACTCATCAACATGTTGACCTCTTGCTCTGTTGTCTTAAGAAATACTATTAAGTCATCTGCAAACATTAAATGCGATATACTAGGACCATTTCTGCTTGCCTTAAAACCCATTAGAGTATGACTCAAGTTCTGCCTCTTAAGTAAATATGTGAGAGCCTCAGCACAGAGAATGTAAAGATAGGAGGATAAAGGATCCCCCTGTCTAAGTCCACATTTTGGCTTAATATTACATCTTGGTTGTCCATTTATCAAAATAGAGTACTGAACAGATGTGATACACTTCATAATCCATCGACACCATTTTCCATCAAACCCAATTTTCAATAGAACAAATTCCAGAAAATTCCAGTTTATCTTATCAAAAGCTATCATTATATCCAGCTTTAATGCTATAAACTTATCTTTTCTGGTTCTGGTTCTGAGGGAATGAATAAACTCTTGGGCTATTAGAACGTTATCTGTGATTTGCCTATGTGAAATGAAAGCTGATTGCTCCTCAGAAATCAGGCAATGTAACCATCTTTTGAGCCTATTAGCTAATATCTTAGAGATAATCTTATAGGCTACATTAGCTAGGCTTATGGGTCTAAAATCCTTTGGAGTTTGAGGGTGAGGTATCTTAGGCACTAGACAAATGAAGGTTTTATTAATTTCAGGATCTAGTTCACTATCTTGAAAGAACAACTGCACAAAAGAAATCACCTCTTGTTTAACTGTGGACCAGTTAGTTTGATAAAATGATGCAATTAGCCCATCAAGCCCTGGAGATTTATCTGGATGCATTTGAAATATGGCCGTAGTGATTTCTTCAGTTGTAACAGATGCAGTTAAAGCTTGGTTCATATGCTCCTCAACCTTGCAAGGGAAATCAGATAATAAATCATAAGATTTGGGAAGTAGTGTCACTATTGGATTTGAAAATGGTTGAGAAATAGTAAACAAAAACATTCCCTATATGCCTTTCGTCATGGTGTTCTGTTCCATTTTCATCCAATATAGATGTGATCATGTTTTGATGTCGTCGCTGCTTTACCTTGGAATGAAAACAAGCTGTGTTCTTGTCTCCCTCTTTTAGCCATAAGCTCCTGCTCTTGATCCTCCAGTAATCCTCTTCTTGTTTACAGGCAGTATACAACTTACCTTTTAGTCTGGTGATGTATTCATAATCTGGAGGATACTGCTCATACGCCTGGTGTAAGAGAAGGGTCATCTCCTGGATTTGTTTACTAGTATTTAAATTTACTTGATGTTTCCATGTAGATAGGCCCCTTCTACACTCTGTAAGGAGACCCGAAAATGAATGGGATGAAAAAGAATCTTTTGAGGAGTTCCAGATTAGATTAACTTGCTGGTATAAGGAGGGGTGAGCTTTCCATCTTAATTCGTACTTGAATAGTTTCTTCCTTGTCCCAAAATGAGAATCAGTAGTGATTAAGAGTGGACGATGGTCTGAGCCCCCCAATTAAGCAGCTTCAAATATGCATTCTCAAATGTATCTATCCATTTTTTATTAGCTAAAACTCTATCTATTCTACTTTGAATCCATTGGTTAAATCTCCTCCCTAACCAGGTGTAGAAACCTCCAATTGTTGGTATCTCCTGCAGTCCCAAACCATTAATAAAACTTTGAAATCTATGAAAAGAATAGTCAGGTCTTCGAGGGCCTCCTCTTTTCTCTGAATTAGAAATAATATCATTCATGTCACCAAAGAAGAGATGAGGCAAATTACTGCTTTGCACCCCAACTTCCTGTTCTAGAAGAGAATTCCAGAATTGAGTCATGTGTTGATGATTTGGAGGACCATACAAGTAATGCAGATAAAAGGAAACATTATCCATTTCCATTAAAGCATCAATTTTATACAAGGTTGGTTCTTGAAGTACCCGTACATTTACATTACTTTCCCAAAAAACTGCCAAACCTCCCCTAAGGCCCATAGGGGAACCGAAAAAGAGTTAGGAAAACCCAAAGCCGTACCTATATTTACAACAAAATTATCTTGATTTTTGGTTTCAGTGAGGAAGAGAGCATGAGGGTGGAACCTGTGAACCATGCCCCTAAGTTGACGAATTGTCAGGGGGTTCCTCAGCCCCTGACAATTCCAATGCAACAGTCTCATTCTGCTGAGGGTGGTTTCGGGGTCGCCACCTTCCCCTTTTCAACATTAGATTGTGACTTCTTCTGCCTTGTTGATGGTCCTGCATCAGCTAAATCATCTTGTGCCTTACGCTTTAGTCCAAACACATAAGGAGAAAGTCCAATTTCCTTCAAAACTGCTAGACTGACCAACAGATTACGATCTGGTCTAGAAGTAACTTCCTGCAAAGAGTGATCTGGCTCAGCAGCAGCCTGATTTTCAGAGTGACGAGCTAATGCATCATTTGAACCAGCTCTGGAGACTGGTGAATTCCCTGGAAGTTGTAAAAAGTTGGGACTTTGTGGAGGTGAATTCACCGGAGCTTGTGGGTTGTCCATAAAGGCTTGGCAGTTAGACACCTCATGCATTAGAGACCCACATCGGAGACAAACTTTTCGGAGCTTGTCATATGTGAATCAGATGAGAATCGGGTACCCCTCTGGATTCAATTGAAATCTGCGAGAAAAAGTCAGGGTAGAGGTTATTGGCATTCTAATTCGGACCCAAGCTTCACTCGGCTTTTCCCCAATCGGCTCTTTAAGGCGTGTCTCCTCTACGAAGCCTAGCTCTTTGCCGATTTCCCTTAACATTGCGTCATCCCTGAGATCATCTGGAATACCATGCAACTGAACCCAGAAGCTAATCTGCTGAAGGAATTTCGGGTACTGACGCCTAGACCAGCGATCAATGGCTAGCATCCAGTCCTTAAAGGACCACGGACCATTTTCCAGCACAGATAAGAGGTAGTGCTCATGAGTGAAGAAGAACTGAAGGTTAAGATCATCATTAACTCTGCTTGTTATCCGGCCTTCAAGTTTTCATGCTCTCGGCAATGTCTCTTTCATTGCATGTGGCTATTGATGAAGAGGGTTGATACATATGACCATGAGACTAAGACGATGATCGATTTCACGGCGACGTTGAGTGTTTTGGTCCAGCTGAATCAGAGCTCTCTGAATACCAATGCTAAGATTTTGGATAGATTTCCATAGCTCCCGATCCATGACGATGATAGAAAGAGAAAAAAGTTGAGATTGAAAGAGAAAGAAAAGGGAAGACAGAAGATCCGCAGACAAGGGAATACAATCATCATAGGTTATTCATGTAAATGTACCACTTCTTTGAAGAACAAATTAATTGTTTGTGTGGCATCATTCGATTTTTCATATGTTATATAGTGAGCTATTTTAAAAAATCGATCCACATCAACAAAGACATACTCTTTTTTCCTGATCATGGGCAAACCTACCACAAAATCCACATAAATATCCACTCACGGTGCGTTGGGAATCGGTAAAGATAAATAAATATCACGAAGATGTGACTTGGATTTAACTTTGTGATAAGTAACAAAACGAGAGCAATATGTTTTCCAAATCCTTCTTGAGGTGAAGAAAAAAGAATGATCTACTACCAATGACAATGTCACATCCACACCAAAATAACCTAGAAGAGTACCACCGTGTGCCTCTTTTAGAAACAATCTTGGAATAAGAATTCTTCATGTATGTAGTATGCATAAAACACCCCTTTGTCACTTTGTTGGTAGGTATCTTGGTTGTCAATTATCTTTATATAGTTGCTTAATATGCTCAATTCTTAAAACGTTGTCTCCATGGTATAAAATAGTGCATGTCTTCTAGATAATGCATCTGCCATCGTTTTCTCCATTTCTTTCTTGTACTTTCCTACATAAAGAAATGTCATTAGAAATTTCAACCACTTAGCATGCTTTTTCTTGAGTAAAGTCTAACCTCTTAGATGCTTTAGTGTTTCGTAATCAGTGTTAATAGTTAACTTTTTGAAGAAAAGATAATGCTGCCATGTTTCTAGTGCTTAACCAAATCATACAATTCTTTATCATAGGTTGGGTAGTATAGCATGGTTCCACTTAATTTCTCACTAAAGAATGCTACTTGTCTTTTAGTGTAGCAAGTTGGGAACAAAATAACTTGTACTTCATTAGACACATTTATTTCAAACCTGTCATCCACATTCCATCAATGTTCTTTGACTCTTGAATTGTAAGTGGATCCTGCTAGTAAAAGTTTTTCCATGTACAATTGTTTTTCTGTAGTTAACATATTCAGCTGTTGTTTTACAATGTTATATCTTTCTTAGCACATGATCATCAACGCATGTGATAATAATATCATAGTTTTCCCAGATTTCTCAAATTTATAAAAAATCTATAAGTTTCTTGGTCAAGTGCTCTAATGAAATAGATCATCCTCTTCACCAACCTGTTTCTCTTCCCTTCTGATTAAAAAAGTTCACCAAGTTTTTTCTCGTCTAGAAAACTAATAACATTAAACCGAAATTTTTACAAATCATTTTTTTCTCGTCTAGAATATTAACATTAAACCAAAATTTTTAGAAAGCCCGCAAAGTTTAGCTATATAAGCCAAAAATTTTGGAAGTCAATTCCCAACATACCGGGAGTCAAAACCAGACAAATCAGGAGACAAAGATAGAACTTAAAATAAACTAGGAATACATTGGGAAAACATGCTAAACTAATAAATACAATCCGAACATGTCACTAATGAAACCTCAAAATCCACGAGCAAGACACAAGAACGAAAGATGAATAACTAAAATGACTCACTAACGAAGCTTGAAGAAGTCCTACTAAATGTCCTCGCTTGGAATAAGTAGACTTCGGAAATAAAACCCTTGCACTTCTAAAAGGAGGCAAAATGGGACTTCAAAACGAAATTCACATAAAGCTTATTGAACCCGCTGAGTGAGCCGATGTCGGATGCGTCAAGAAGAAACCGACCAATAACTGAAAATAGAAGCCAAGAACCAACCAGCCCTCGATCGAAGCTGGCGATTAGATCTAGTGGAGGAAACTGAAACAGTCTCCTAAATGTTTCAACTAGGAAGGATGAAGGACTAATACGTGTTAGGCCAAGAGAATTGAAGATCGAGCAGGGAGCAGGAGTCATGATAATTATCCTTCAAATCGGTGGCTTCGCGGTTGAGTGGATCTTTGTCTTCTCGGAAGAATTTCAAGTTTTTTGGTGACGATTAGCGGGCTCACGGCGAAAGGCTCCTTCCCACCCCTCCTAGGCAGCGTTACGACTTTTCCTCTTCCTTTGGCCTTTGGTTGTGAATAAGCTAGATTCGAATTTGGTTTCTTTTTCTTTGTCGATGGTTCTTTCTTGGCTTCTTCCAAGCCCCTCTCCGAGTCTCTTCCGGTGGTTGGTAAACCTAGTCACCATCTTTACCGGCTGCTCTGGATTCCTCGGCGGCAGATCTCGGTATAGATCTGTATTTGGTGGATTCCTCTATCGCAGGCTTCGATCCTCTCCTCGACAGCTCTAAAAGCAAGCAAAGCTCCTCCCGGTCTGGTCATTTGTTGAGGGACGTTCTTCGTAGAAAGTTATGCAAGATATGTGTTCGGCGGCGATTGAAGACAAACGTCAAAGGTGCTAAGCGCAATAGGATCACGGTGGTTTGAGGGTGGCCGTCAAGCATTCCTGTGGGTCCAATCTCCAGCTTAGTAGTTTTCACCAACTACTGAGGGCGGGGGCGCATGGAGGCGGCGGTGGCTACACTTTGTTCCTAGACCTAGTTCCTTTTCCTTAAGGTTAAATGGGATAGGGTTTCTAAGGTTTGGGCTTTAGGCCCAATGCATTTTTAAGTTTCTGAATTTTTCTCTCTTCTAGAAGATAATAAGGTTCTAAGGGCTTTTTCATTATTACTATTTTGCGCCTATAGAATTATGTACCTTAGATATTTATAACTTTTGTATTTCTTTCATTTCTAATGAAAATTACATTTTATAAAAAAAAATATATAAACTTTTTTGTGAAGGTTCTTCCTTTCTCTTTGTGGCAACCGAAATTCGGACCGTCGATTTCTGTTAGTTAAGGAACGTCAAGAAACCTTAACTTTCCCAGAGGTCCCGGATTTTTGCTAAGCAAAAACGTTTACGGGATCATAACACAGTAATATAAATAATAATATGAATATTGAATACGAGATTGCAAATAAAGAGAGAGCGATAAAAGTTCTTATTCCGAAATTGCGTATGAGTGTGTTACAATCAGATTATAGCCTTGGCCACAAGAGCTGTCGGCGAGTATCCTAGTTCTAACAACCGAAGACGATAAACCTAATTGAGTCGAAACTCGCTAACAAATCAGAAAATAACCTAAAGCTCTAAGTATTTAATTTCAGGGAAAAACGTGTCTTGTGCCCTTCCTCCTTAACTCTCTTATAGAGACTTCCAAGGCCGGTCTGCTTTCTTTTTCCACCTCAGATTTGAGTTTATCCTTACCTGGAAATCTTCCTTTTCGAGTTTATCCTTTCATGGAAATATTCCTTTTCGTACTTGACCTTATCTTTCTTCGGAAATATTACTTCTTAGATTTTTATACTTTTTCAACTTTTACGTTTTGTGAAACTAGGACAGACCGTCAGTGTTCTTGGGCCGAATCTCATATGACATCGTAAATGGGCTGTTATCGCGTTTTAGACCTCTTTGGGCTGTTTTACGGTTTAGACGATTTCTATCGGAGAACCGATCTCTCGTACAATGATATGATGCCGGTTCCACAAAGTAATAATGTCAATCGTATAGGTGAGATAACGTTGGCGTCTAAGTTAGCCGTTATCGTTTTATACGATTGATTAAAAAAAGAACACGTCTTTGTGACTATTCCAGAGAATGATAAAATTAATCGCATAGCTGAGATAATCCTTGGTGTTTAGGCTAACCATTATCGTATTATATGATTAAAGTTAATACGAGAGAATTTTATGATTCTTTCGCAAAACGTAATGAGTAATCGTATAGATAAGATAACTTCGGTATTCAGGTTAACCGTTACCGTTTATACAATTAATTCGGAGTTTAAACGAAAGGAATGACTTTTATGATTTGTTCACAAAAAGAATAATCGCATAGATAAGATAACTTTGGTGTTCAAGTTAACTGTTACCGTTCCATGCTATTAATTCAGAATTTATACGAAAGAAATGAGTTTTATGATTCTTATCGTAAAACCCCAAAGGAAACTCGAAATGACACGAAACAAGAGACGACTTGTCCGAGACATGGTCTACACGCCCATGGGCGAGTAGAATGTGCAAGCTTCTACTCGCCCATGGGCGAGTAGAATGTGCAAGCTTCTACTTGCCCATGGCGAGTAGAATGTGCAAGCTTATACTCTCCCATGGGCGAATAGAAATTGTGGAGTTTTGGCTCGACAAGAGAAAGTCTTAATTCAGCCAAATGCCGAGTGGCTTGGCCTAGTGTAGGACTTGGTTGATACCGGAAAAGCTTGACACGGCCAAATGTCGTGTGGCTTGGCCGAGTGTGGAGCTTGGCTGAAACTTCTATATGTTGGCTCGACTATTGGCAGAGTCGGATGGCCACTTCAGTAATCTCCTCCTCCACTTTGTTTCCATTGTCCCAAATATTTTATAAGTACCTGAAATACTTTCAATATACACATATACGCAATACTAATGCAATACTAACCTACATGTGCAAAGTTATCTAGTAAAATCATGAATGCGTCATATTGGTGATATAATAGTACTAAAAATCTATATGCCCTATTTTTTGGGAATTGCGCAATCTTACTGGTATTATCCTTTTATTCATCCACTTTAACTCTATATGCACCAACAAAAAAAATCCTACAAAAATAAATTTTACCAGTACAAATGTACATCTCTTAAACTTAGCATATAGCTATTCCATTCTAAGAACATTTGGAGCATAATCTAGATGTATAGCAGGTTCTTCTAGACTCTTGATGTGGAACAAAATATCATTAAAGGGTACTACAACAAATACTCATATGAATTTTCTAAGAGTATAGTCCATTAGTCTCATGATTTAAGTAATCCCAAATAGCATTGCTAACCAATTATATAATTCATGCTTCCTTTTAAATGGAGTTTTTCATTCATCCCTTTCTTTCACTACAATATGATGATACTCACTTTTAAGATTAATCTTAGAAATGATACTATAGCCATGCAATTCATCAAGCATATCATCTAATCTAAGGATGGTAAGGAGTTATTTTACAGTGATATTGTTGATTGCTCTACAATCAACATACATTCTCTAGTTGCCCTTTTTGTTTGGAACAAGTAGAATTTATACAGCACATGGCCTCATGTTTTCTATAATATGTTCCTTCTCCATAAGCTCCTCTACCTGATTTTGAAACTTCTTAGTTTCCATTGGATTGGTTTTGTAAGCTGTCATATTTGGAAGTGTTGCTCCAGGAAAAAATCAATTTGATGTTCAATGCAATGAACGGATGGCAGGCCTATTGGACTGTCTCACGAAAATACATCCTTACAATCTCGTAAAAGAGATGATATTTCACTTGAAAGCTCGGGTGTTATGTTAGTTGGACTATAAAGATCATCTTTGTAAACAAACATAAGTATAGGCTGTTTTGAGAATATATTTTTCTTAACTTCTCCAGCCTTCACGAAAAAGCTTCTATGTGTTGTTGTTTTTCCTCTCTTTTTATTAGATGGTGTCATAAGGATTAAGGTGATTATCTTGCCTTTTTACTCAAAATAATGGTGATTGGTAAAGCCTAGATCGCCTTTAAGACAAATTGCCATGGCCTTCCAAGAAAAATATGTCTAACCTTCATTGGTAGCACGCACACACAACTTCATCTTCATACTTGCCAATGTGCATAGGAACTATAACTTGGTTATTGAACTTCATCTCTCCATCTTCATTTATCGACTAAATTTTATATGGCTACGAAAGCTTTCTTATCTTGAAACCAGATTTTTAATCCATTGTAGTGCTGGCCAAATTGGTGCACCTTCCCCCTTTTATGATAAGGCTATGCACTTTTTCTTGGACATGGCACCTTGTGTGAAAATATTTTTAATATGTTCTTGTTTTTGACCCTTGGATTATAGGTTTAAGGTCCTTCTAAACCCTAATAAATTACATTGGACAAGTCGTTCTTCGTAATCTTCTCGTGAGGATGATTCTAGTGTCTTATCTTCTTATTCATACCACCCATTTTCTAAAAGTACCATAACATTTCTGTTGATTCATTGATTTTTATAGTTTCCTCTTCTTTGACACTTTAAATACCTAACATCTCTAGCTCTAATTGGATTTGCAATTCTCTTGCCCTTATCTTTGTCCATTGTTACTTCTGGCTTAAGTTCTTCTATAAGTATAGAAATAGTTGGCTTGTAGTTCTTTTGAAAGTTTGGCTTGAATCGCATCATCTTCGTGAGAAATATGTCTCAAAGGAATAAGCATAAAAAATAAAGAAATAAAAAAACTAAAGACAAGTATGGTACCATGGAGCTGAACTTGGGATTGAAGGCCCTTTTACCTTTTGAAGAAACCACCTAGCCTCTTATCCTTCTTTGTACTCGTTTTGGCATATTTGCCTATCCTTGAGGCACACTTGGCTACATTCCTTACCAAAGCATCAACATTATTCAACATCATTATTATATGAAAAGAGAAAGTTAAGGGTATTAAAAAGGATACATGGGATCGTCTTCCAAGCGTTCTTATTTAATGCCATTATCCTTGACATTCTTTGGGGAGTACCAAATGGTGTGTTTAACGTCAATAGCATGACGGTTGATCCTCTTATCTCCTTCTCCTCAAATGTTTCCTTTCCCTTTAGTTGTGCACCTAAGCGAGCAAGATCACACAGAAAAGTTGAAAAGATTGGGAAAAAGGCTCTAGACTACTTCGAAATTGCAAATCCAATGGCAATTTTTTAGTCTTGGCAATGCCGAAGAAACTTGATATGAGAAAAGAGGATTTCTCACTCTGAATAAGTTTAAAATCTCTTTTTTCTACTTATTACCTCAAGAATAAGGTGGTCATTATAGCATATAGGGTATCGAATCTATAAGGACTAAAGTTTGCTACAGTAGAGATGAACTAAGCTAGATTAATGCATTGTTATGGGATTTCTGGTTTAAGGAACGAAATGCAAAGAAAAATGAGGGTGGAAAATAAACAAGAAAACATTCAATCATGGATTTAACTATTGATAGAATCGATCAACCACTACAAGAAAAATTGTGAAAAAATGACCGGCATTTAC
>OVAV01000578.1:0-17311 GCA_900406375.1 Iberis amara | reverse complement strand
TATATATATATATATATATATATATATATATTCATTAAAACATATACGGTAGTCAGAAGTCTTACGTCATTTTGGGGGAAAAAAGAGAATATTCTCAAACGATAATTGAACATACGATTGATAATATATATAGTTTTATCAACTGATTTGTAAACTTTGAAAGACGATATGCCAAGTTGTTCATTAGAGGGCTAGACTAGATCTTTCTGGCCTACATGTTCCACCTCACCATATTCCTATATATATTATATTGAAAACTATTTTATGACGATATATAGACGACAGGTAAGTAATTACATGATAAATTATGTAATATATTTAAGTCACCATACATAATCTTTCCAAATTTGAAAATAGATTAATCAATAGAGTGTTCATTTATGTCTGTAGATACGATCCGTATATTATTGGTTTGTTCGTTCACATTTCGTGAACTTGAAAATTATGTTGGTTTACTAATAATTACTGTATTGATTAACAAACCATTCAATTTGTTTATTAATCCAAATGATCTAAATATATTTAATCATGTTTTTAGAATTATGAAAAAGAAAGTATTGGCAATTAAATTTAAAGTTGATATGCTAAGGCTTTGATTGGTAGAGCATAGATGAGAGCATTATGTTTCATGCTCATCCAATCACATTTATTAAAGAAAGCATTTAGGTGAGCATTTAGGTGACCATTTAGCATATGCTTAAGCTCTTAAATGCTCATAACCTCTATATTTTCGGAAGAAGTATTTCCCGAGCATTGAGCATTAAAATATTATAAAATTAATAAAATAAAATTATAAAATATTTTATCAATTAGATAACTCTAAAAATATACTTATATTCATTCTGAATTACTACATAAAATTATATTTTGTTTTATTATATTCTAAAAATTATAAATTATTTAAATATCATAATAAAACCATATTATTCTAATTTAAGATTCATATTTAAACTATATATATTAATTTACCATTTATTATTAATTTATNTATTTATCATTAATTTATTTGTTCTATTTTATAAAATTTATAAGATAAATAATTTATATTTGGAAAAACTTATGAAATAAAATTATATAATTTTTATTATTTTATTATAAGGGACTTATTATACTAATTTTAAATTAATGATTTTCAATAAATATTTAAATATAAATATTTTTTCTATTTGAAAAATTATAACTTAATAATTTAAATATATAAATAACTTATGATATAAAATATATCAAATTATTTAATTATTTACTATATATAATACTTTAAAATAAATATTTTTAATAGTTAGATGCAATTTTTTTATATAATCACATTCTGCTCTACCAATCAGTAAATTATGCTTAATAAACAAGAGCATACAATTTCTTCAGCATACTGCTTATAATACATACATCTTATGCTTTACTATAAGCATTTCCATTCGAGACCTAAGCTTTATGCATACATCAGTCATAAATCTATTTAAAAGCGTAATTTCGAAGTTAATGAACTGTTTCGACAGCATATGATATCTTCTTGCATGTTCGATTGAGTTACAACTCAAATACAAGCGGAAAATATTATCCAATATGATCACATACGCATATTAGTAATTACTAATATATATATATAGAAAATGATTGGCAACATACTTAGAAGAAGTAAAAATATACGCGTGTACATTATAGTAAACACGTATAAACATAGTTAATCAAACTATGTGTTTTTTTTTTTGTCAAACAATCAAACTATGTGTTTATACGTGCAAACAATAACATATGATTCATGCCTTGTAGATCTTTCTTTATTTTTTCTTGATTAATCCTTGGAGATAATCATACCCAGTTAAGCAGGGGCTAAATCCCTCATAATCCCTTTTTCGCCAATTTTAGCACGTCGAATGATTTATATATATCATTAAGTAATTTTAATCTTTTAGATTAAAATATATCTATCTTCACTAATTAAACATAAAAATAAAATCTCAAAAGTATGTAAAATTGTGACGCAATGATATGATAATATTAAATATTTCTAATATAATGTAAAACGCGTTAGAAAAAGCTATGACACAAATACAAAAAAAAAAATTATACGTAGAATATTGGTTTTACTAATATCCAATTTTTATATATCTTTTATTAGAATATTAATTGTTAAATTTGATCATTTTCTTTAAGTTAATCCAACTCCAAGTCTTACATCCCAAATTAATTAGAGATTAACTTAAATTAGAGAACGACTTATTAAATCTTGGGTGTAATTACTCCCCCATTACAAGACCACTATATATAAATCTAATTTTTAAACGTCACACAGATATACTCATATATGTGGCTAGACGTGTACAAACTAAAAGCATTAAGCATTGGAAGACAATTCTTATGTCAACAAATAATATAAGTCCACGTGTGTTGTGTGCATAGACACTAATTTAGGGTAGAAATAATAAGTAATTAAACAGAGGATAAAGTTCAATAATTTTTAGCTAATGCATGGGTCATAAGTAAGTGTCACATCTAGAAATTTATTTAGCTCACCAATCAGAACTTGATACTTATTCATGCGTGTTCATCGGATCTCCCTTTGTACGATTATTATTATTTTTCTTAGGTTCAGACTCATTTTGTTATATTTTGAACAATCTCCAATAATCAAAACACAAGTAAATTAACAGTTATAACAAATAAAAATATTGTCTAAGATTTAAAAAATGTACCCTTCGTCTAAATCCAATAATACAACGATTCAAGCTCAAATTTCATATGTATACACATGGGCGAGTTTATGTTCATGATCATTGCAGTTAACATATTGCATCATATTTATCAAAAAAAAAAAAACATATTGCATCATATATTTTAAATTACTCGATCAATAATTCCAGACTTTGCAATTACTAAAAACAAAATTCGTCACAGTAACATTGATCCAGAATATTTTAGTCTCCGTAATTAATATATTGGTAAATAAAAAAGTTGAGATTGATGATCATTTCATCAAGGATGCAGCCTTTCAATTTTTGAAAGTAACCCATACGATTCTCCTTTGAAAATAAATGTATTATATGTCCTCATTTTTATGGACACAATAATGTTATTGGGTTTTGCTTTATTCTATTTGTTAAAATTCAAATGATTCCCCAATAATTAAACTTAACTTCACCATGAAGATTAAAAATATGCTCCCTTTTCCTAGATATTTGATTTATCCCACATTACAAAAATTGATATAACCAAAATCAATATATCTCCTATATATTAAAAGGAGAGATAATTTTTAAAAGAAACCATTAGTTTGTAATGATTTACATGATATGTCATTAGCAAATATTTATATATTCTATTATTTATTTTAATAAAATAAAGGTTACATTAGTAATTTATAAATACACACATAATTTATTAAAAATTTTACCAAAATCTTCTCAAAGATTTGTTATTTTCATTTAAATTAGGAAATTCGTTTTTAATTTTATTTTAATTTTAAAATTTTATTTTTGTTTCTTTTCTAAGAAACTATAGTATCGAAAAACTAAAAATGTAATATATAAGATAATAAAATTTAAAATAAATAATTTAAACTTTACTAGTATTTGAAATAATATAAACTAATAGATTTTAAATTTGAAATATGTTTATAAAATTTAGATTATTAAATATTATTTATCTTAATTAATTAACCAATCTAACATATATTTTTAATTATATATATATATAGATATATCATATATTTTAAATTGTCCAGTTTATAAAATAAGTAATTAATATGTTTATTGTGTTTTATAATATATAATTATATATTTTCTACAATGTCATCATACATTTACTTAGGTATTTACATATTTATATTTGTCGACAAGTTTTATAATCATTATTTAAAAATTTATATAATGATACGTAGATTTTTAAGTTATACTACCATAATTTTGAAATTATATTCTATAACATATTCTCGCGCATAGTGTAAGACATCATCTAGTTTGAACTTATATCATGTGCATAACTGTTTCATTTCAATTTTAACCAATTACACAAGCAAAAACATCTTTGTACAAAGGATCAAAGAGGTCAATGATACCAACAATAGATTGATAGCTAAAAAAACATAAGATAAACACTCAAACTAATAAAAGTTTGCTGTAACAAGAGCAAATAGCTCTATAAATTTGATCGCATTCCGTATGAAGTCATGCTCAATCCGATTTTTTTCTAATTGGAGAAACGTCGCCTTACATCATGACTTCGAACAAATATTTATGCCTTTGGATTTTCTTCAAGTGATTCTCACAGCATCTTTAGATTTCAACAAGAATTTTCAACAAAATACTAGATCGGTTAAGAGCATGCAAATACTTCTCAGCGAGGAAAAAACTCCCTCTCTCAAAAAAATAAGACGTCATAAAACTGTAAAACAAACCATTTTTTCTAAAACTACTTATATATAAAAACAGAGGGAGTATTTTTTTTATAGGGGAGAATGGTACCAATGATCTCTCTCAGATTCGGAGAAAGAATTAATGCCATTTTTTAAATAAAAAGTTCGTCGCTTCTCTATTGGTAACAAAATAATACAAATAAATTTAATAATTTTTTTAAAAATAAAATTATATTATATTAAAAAATCAAATATTCATACAAAACATAAAATATCAATAATTAAATTGTCCAAAAAATCCAAAAAATATCATACAAATACAAAACATCAAATATTCCAAGTAATGCAGCTGTCGTTCAGACTGTCCGAGTAATGCGCCGACACCTGCATGCATAGCAGGATATATGTAGTGGAGCTCGCGGTGCCTCGTCTTCCTCTTCCGGAGCGCCGACCCTAAAGAAAAAACAATTATAATGTTGAAAAAGTTGGAAATATTCTATAAATTTGATTGAAATTTATTAAAGTATTGTAAATGATTAATTTTTTTAAGGATAATATGTGAATAAAATATAAAATTATGAAAAAATCTAATAATTTTTTAAAATTTTTTATATTTTTAAAAATATTTGAAAAGTAAAATCGTTTTAAAAATGTTTTTGATATAAAACATTATTGACTATTTGTGGATAAAATTTTAAATTTTAAATCGTTCTAACAGTTTTTAAATTTATTATTGACTATTTGTAGATAAAATTTAATAATCTATGAATATATTTTCTTAACTTAAACTGTGTATATTTTTAAAAAATATTTCAAAAATTCTTTTAGAATATGTAAGAGGTTTTTAAAGACTTTTTTAATAGTAAACGTTTTTTTAAACACCTTTTTATATAAAAAAATTTTAAATCATTTATATAGTTAATAATTTTGAAAATTAATCTTCTTAGTTTTAAAAGGCTTTATAGAAAAATTTACTTTTAACAGGTTTTTTAAAAAAATTTACATGAAAAACGTTTTTGATAATTTACATTTAATAGAAAAAATTTCTTAAAATATATATCTACGAATCATATATAAAACTTCAAATTTAACACACAGCTCCTAAATCTAAGTGTAACAAGTTCTTATAACCTAAATCTAACAATCAACACATATAATTTTTCTTAAAATCTAAATCCCAATTCATTACTAAATCTAGCAAAATTTCCCTAAAACTAACACTAATTTAAACGAAATTTACTCACAAACATTGTTGGGGTCTCCTTGATCCGAGGTTGAGATGCTTGGAGATGTTTTTTTAAGTGACGAAAAAGTGTCAGATTTAAAAAATAACAAATTTAAAAAAGCAACAGATAAGTGACGAAATAGCAATAGAAAAGCGACGAGAAACTAACGGATTAAGAATTTCTCATTTAGGATTTAGGATATAAGGATTAGATTTAACATATTATAAATTATTGAACACTTCTGTTTGAAACACTTTTTGTTTTATAATTTTGCTGTGTTCTTTTATGATAACATATATAAACCTTACTAAATATTGATATCAAGTTTTTAAGATGGTTTACGTTGTCTTTTACGAGTACGATATTTGTGATATAAGAATTTCTCAGTTAGGATTTAGGATTTTCGATTACATTTACTAATCATAATTTATTATTTTTTAACTTTAAAAGCGTTTCAAATAAATTAGCCAATAATATGAAAAATGAGATTTGAACAAAAGAAACTAGTCGAACCAAACACTATTGTATAACATACTATAAGTTATATATCGAACACTTTTGATTGAAATTTCTAAGTGTTTTGAGGTTTCTAAAATTCCTAATTTTACCAAAATTTAAAATTTTGTTATACCTCAAACATTAGTAATTTTTAGTTTTAAGTGTTTTAAGATTTAATAGTTTTACCAAAAAATTTTTTAAAAGTGACGAATTTCTCTAATCCGTCAATTATTAATAAAAACAAAACAATTCAAATTTTACTTGAAATTGCTAAGTGTTTTGGGGTTTCAAAATTTCACAAGAATGTAAAATTTTGTTATACCTCAAACATTCCTAATTTTTAGTTTTAAGTGTTAAGATTTAATTATTTTTTTAAGTGAGGGATTACCAAATCTGTCACCTTTTCGTTAATTTTTATATTAAAAAATTCAAAATTTCACTTGAAATTGTTAAGTGCTTTGGGGTTTTAAAATTTTTCAAAAATGTAAAATTTTGTTATACCTCAAACATTCTTAATTTTTAGTTTTAAGTGTTTTAGGATTTAATATTTTATGTTTTTTTTAAGTGACGGATTTTCCTAATCCGTTACTTTTCTATCACTTTTTATTTAAAAAAACAAAAAAATTTTCAAAATTATGATTTTAGCTTTGGTTCGTTTTTTCAACTGAAAAGCGACGGAAAACCGGAGCGACGTAGAAAAGCGACGGATTTAAATCCGATTCATTTTTGAAAAATCGGTTGCCATTCCATCGCTTTTTTTTTTTGTCATCTCCTAACTATCCAACCTAAACTAACCTAAACTACACCCTTTGGGATTTGAACCCATGCCAAGATCTAAGCCAAGGGACTTACCTCCCACTAGGCCACTAAGGGCCACTAAGGATCGGCGCCATTCCATCGCTTTTTTTCCAACATTTTATGTCACTTTTTCTTTTGTGTTCTTGTAGTGAAGATAACAATAATTTTCATTACAAAAACGTGCACAACTGAGAAATTCTTTTTGTTAAACCGAATACTGAATTTTAAGTTCATAATCTCTTCCAGTATCTCAAATCAAACTTTTAAATATTTTAATTTAATAAATAAACGTCTGTATCGAAAGATGTTTGAATATGGAATACAAAGAAATCAATTCTGTTACACTACCATTCGGCCATCACGTTTTGATAGATCAGAGATATTAGATTGATTAAGTGTGATTTAAGTATGATTAGTTAGTTAGTTAAGTCAGTTAATGATGTGTATAAACAGCATGTATTACTCAGTTTACGCTTAATGAAAACATTTCATCTTTCCCTTCTCTCACTACTCTCTCTCTTCTTTCTGTTAGATTTGTATTCGTGATATGGTATCAGAGCAAATTTCTTTTGCTTCCTCAAATTTCCGCAACTACTGATCTGAATCCAGCTCGATCTTCATCCAATTTCATTGTTCTTCACCAGAATCGATTCATGAGTACGCCGCGTCTTTTTATGTTTCACGATTTCTTGATTCGTGTTCTGCAATGTGTTCTTGATTCGATTCGCGTGATTTACATCGTTCTTCTCCAAGTTACTTTGAAGTTCTCAGCTCGAGATTAGCAATGTCTAACAGTTCCACAACTCAACCTCCGGCTGGAGGTGTCCGATCTAATGTAGATCGTTCAGGTACAGATCTTTACGAAAATCCGTTCTATTTGCATAGCAATGATCACGCCAGATTAGTCTTAGTCTCAGATCGTCTTACCAGTGGAGTAGATTTCCATTCTTGGAAGCGATCAGTAAGAGTAGCTTTGAATGTGCGTAATAAGCTAGGTTTTGTTAACGGAACTATTCGTAAACCTGCTGATGATGATATGAATGCTGGATCTTGGTCAAGATGTAATGACATGGTGTCAACTTGGCTTCTTAATTCTGTTTCGAAAAATATCAGTGCAAGTCTCTTGTATATGAACACAACAGAGGATATATGGAATAGTCTAATGAATCGTTTTAAGCAAGATGATCTTACACGCATATTTGAACTGGAACAACAATTGTGTGTGGTTAATCAAGGCACAAGAGATGTGAGCACCTATTACACTGATTTGGTTACTATTTGGGAAACTTATGAAAATTTTGTTGAATTTCCTATATGCACTTGTGGAAAGTGCGAGTGCTCAGCTGCTACTAATTGGAAAAAGATGATGGACAGAAGTCGTATAATGAAATTTCTCATGGGGTTAAATGAAGCTTATGACTATACTAGAAGACAGGTACTGATGATGAAGCCTTTGCCATCTATTGAAGAAGTGTTTAACATGATTAGTCAAGATGAAAGGCAACGTGTTCTAAGGCCTGTCACTAATCAAGATAATGCGATTTTTCAAACCTCAACACCTCTTTTGGAAACTTCTAATCATTTGGCAGCCTATGCCAATTACAAACCAAAGCCTAAACCCGTGTGTACTCATTGTGGAATGACAGGACATGTGGTCACCAAGTGTTATAAACTTCATGGCTATCCTCCAGGCCATTCCAAATCTGCACAAAAATCAACTGCTCCAATTCAGTACAGTCAAGCTATAGGAAAGGCAAATATGGCTGTTAATAAGGAGACTATGATTGCAAATGTTGTTACTGATTTGGTAACTACTCCACATAGACCTTCTTCCATAACTGCTGGTGCTAATGCTACTGCAGGAAGTTCACTTGATTTGAGCATCTTCAATACAGAACAGATCAATCAACTGCTGTCTCATCTAACAGCTATAAAGGAAAATGCTGCTTCCAACAATTTCGTTCCTCATTCATCCTCATCTATCACAGGACAAGGCTTCATGGCTAATCACGCATCAGCATGTATTACACCATTGTTTACACCAAATATACGACTAGAACAAAATTTCCTAACCTACCAACATCATTGTTTCTCTACAATCTCTTCCTTGATTCCATCTGGTTCTTGGATTGTCGATAGTGGTGCCACAGGACATGTTTGTTCATAAATTTCAATGTTCACTGAAGTGAGATCAGTCAAAGACTTAACAGTGTCATTACCTAATGGTTCACAGGTTCCAATCATACATATAGGGAATGTTAGATTGTCTGAGAAATTGATGTTATATGATGTGTTGCATATTCCTTCATTCAAATTCAATCTCATCAATGTTAGTTCCTTGGTAATAGCTAGTCTTTGCTCTGCTCATTTTTTCCCTGATTGTTGTATTTTACAGGAGCTTACACAGGGCTCGATGATTGGGAAGTGTAAAATACTTCACAATTTGTATGTGTTTACCATCTCAGACTTCCCATCATTCTCTGGAAAGCTTCCTAGCTTATGTGCTTCTTTGGTATTGGATACGCATTTGTGGCATCAAATGTTAGGTCATCTGTCTATTTCTCGTTTGAACAGCATTACTTCTCAATTTCAAAAACCTGTACAGCATACTTCTTTAGAACATCATTGTACTGTTTGTCCTTTGGCAAAACAGAAAAAACTTCCTTACGTTTCACATAATAACATTTCAGAAAAAGCTTTTGATTTGGTTCATTTAGATGTTTGGGGTCCTTTTGCAATTGAATCTCTAGAAGGATATAAGTATTTTCTGACAATTGTTGATGATGCAACTCGTGTTACCTGGGTTTATTTTCTGAAATCTAAAAGTGATGTTTTGCATCTTTTTCCTGCTTTTCTCAAATATGTTGAAACTCAGTTTAATACTTGTGTAAAATCAATTAGATCAGATAATACTCCTGAATTGGCCTTTACAGATCTTC
Organism: Iberis amara; assembly: GCA_900406375.1. Taxonomy (NCBI): domain Eukaryota; kingdom Viridiplantae; phylum Streptophyta; class Magnoliopsida; order Brassicales; family Brassicaceae; genus Iberis; species Iberis amara. Next base: position 7,499 of record OVAV01000578.1, on the reverse strand, counting down.
TAAAATCAAAAAGCATGATTCATTTCTACTCTTGTGTTGATACTCCACAACAGAATTCTGTTGTAGAGAGAAAACACCAACATCTCTTGAATGTAGCAAGAGCTATGTTTTTCCAATCAAATGTGCCTTTAGTGTTTTGGCCTGATTGAGTCAAGACAACAGCTTATCTGATAAATAGGATTCCCACACCTTTACTCAATAATCAAAGTCCTTATGAAAAACTTTTTCACAAAACTCCTTCTTATGATGATTTGAGAGTTTTTGGTTGTCTTTGCTATGTTTCCACCTATCCAAAGCATCGCACAAAGTTTTCTCCTAGAGTTAAACCATCTGTATTCTTGGGATATCCTGCTGGTTTTAAAGGTTATCGTGTTTTGGATCTTGAAACTAATGTCATTTCTAACACGAGGAATCTAGTTTTTCATGAAAATATATTTCCTTTTCATAATGGTATTGTTTCTGATGTTTCCATAGATCATTTTCTAATTACTGTATTACCTGTCACAGTCCCTGATGTAAATCATGATTCTGGTTTGCCTTATGATGCTTGTTCTGATGAAGTAAGTTCTGCTAGTGTTTCTGCTCATAATGATGTTGCTGAATTGTCATCTCATGTGCATCACTCATATATAGATCATAACTCAGACATTGCATCTATTCCTACTAACTCTTTTAGGAACCAGGACCAAAATATTTCACCTGACACTATCCCATCTTTGACTGATCAAGCTTCTGTGCCCAATGCAAGGCCGAGACGAGAGTCTAAGGCACCATCTTGGCTATCTGATTACCACTGTAATCTGCTTCAAAATACTTCTTCTTCCATCACCAATTCTCATTCTATATCTTCTTTTCTTAACTATGATGTTTTATCTCCATCTTATAAACACTTTACTTTGTCTATTACCACTGAAACTGAACCCCGTACCTTTGCTCAAGCCGTGAAGTCTCCTCATTGGCAACAAGGTATGAATGAGGAATTAGTATCTTTGGAACAGAATAATACCTTTACTATCGTTTCAAGACTTGCGGGTAAGAACATAGTTGGGTGCAAATGGGTCTATAAGTTGAAACATAATCCGGATGGTTCAATAGATCGTTATAAGGCATGTTTAGTGGCACAGGGGTTTACTCAACAGGAGGGTGTAGATTACCTTGATACGTTTTCCCCTGTTGTTAAGCTAGGTACAGTTAAACTAGTTCTGGCTTTAACAGCTACACTTGGATGGAGTTTAACTCAAATGGATGTCTCAAATGCCTTTTTCCATGGTACTTTGGATGAGGAGATATATATATGGCATTGCCACTTGGTTACACTCCTCCATCTGGTGTTTCTCTTCCCCCTGATCCAGTTTGCAAGCTCAATAAGTCTCTTTATGGACTTAAGCAGGCTTCTCGACAATGGTACTCCACTTTTTCCACTGTCTTACTTGATGCTGGCTTTCAATAGTCTTCTTCTGAGCATACTTTGTTTGTCAAAGCTACTGGATCTTCATCCATTGCCTTGTTAGTATATGTAGATGATATTTTGATTGTCAGTAATGATGACAATGGTGTTTCTACTTTGAAGAAAGTTCTGCATCAGTCTTTCAAAATCAAAGATCTAGGCAATCTGAAGTATTTCTTGGGTCTAGAAATAGCAAGGTCTTCCACTGGTATATCAATATCTCAACGAAAATATGCATTGGACTTGCTTGCTGATTTTGGAATGTTAGCTGCTAAGCCTTGCTTAGTACCAATGGATCCCACTATCAATTTGAGTACAGAGACTGGTACTCTTCTCTCTGATTTTACTCCTTATCGTGAGCTCATAGGCAAATTGCTATATCTGACACTCACAAGACCGGATATCACCTTTGATGTAAACAAGCTCAGTCAGTTCTTGTCCTGTCCAACAGACATTCACTTAGCTGCAGCTCATCGTATTCTGCGCTACATCAAATCTAATCCAAGGCAAGGAATTTTCTATTCTGCAAATACAGAATTGTGTCTCAATGTATTTGCTGATGCATATTGGGGATCTTGCTTAGATACAAGGCGATCTATCTCAGGGTATTGTGCATACTTAGGTACCTCTTTGATTTCATGGAAGTCTAAAAAACAGAGAGTTGTGAGTAGAAGTAGTGCAGAAGCTGAGTATAGGTCAATGGCAGATGCAACATGTGAAATCATTTGGCTCAATAAGCTGTTGGCTGATCTTCATGTGTCACTTTCTGTTCCGACAAAGTTATATTGTGATAACAAGGCTGCCTTGCATATTGCTTCAAACCCGGTTTATCACGAGAGGACCAAACATGTGGAGCTTGATTGTCACAAAGTTCGTGAGCAATTGAAGGCTGGAATTCTACAAACGTTTCATGTGGACACACAGAATCAGCATGCTGATATACTAACTAAGCCTTTGTCGGCTTCACCTTTTCATCATCTATTAGCTAAAATGTCAACTTCAAGTCTATATCTTCCTGATAAATCACCAGATTAGACTTGAGGAGGATGTATTAGATTGATTAAGTGTGATTTAAGTATGATTAGTTAGTTAGTTAAGTCAGTTAATGATGTGTATAAACAGCATGTATTACTCAGTTTACGCTTAATGAAAACATTTCATCTCTTTCCCTTCTCTCACTACTCTCTCTCTCTTCTTTCTGTTAGAGCTGTATTCGTGATAAGAGAATGTTGCAAACTTTTTTTCATAACAATATCACAACCACTGACAGTTAGGTTACTCTATTTTACAATAAATAATAGTCAAATGATCTGAGAAAATGTAGATATATGAATAACGATTTATCAAAAAAATAATATATATATATATATATAACAAAATAATTTCTCAAAATATAAAAAAGGATGATAAAAAATTGACTTTGAGGAGAAATCAAAAGAATAAAGTTTTGTATAAATGCCCCTTACGATGAGGATACGGCCTCTATGGCGCTACCCAATGGCCACGCAGCTTCCACAGCGTGATCTCCATACTTCACCTTCTTCACTAATGTTACTGTCTGTTTTGCCTCCAATCCTGTTTTATTATATGCCAACAAAAGAATATTAAACTATAATTGAGCAACGAACTAAACAAACTTGGACCACATCATCCTAGTCCTCAATTTTATTAAATCCATATATATATGAGTTGAGAAACACAATCTTGATCCTTTTTCTTAATTGAATTGTTGTAACTTGTTTTAATGAGATTTAAGATGAAATCAGAAAGGAGATACTGACCGAATCCATCAATAAGCAGAGTAGATTGGTAAACAAGATCCATACACAAGTAAGGCAAATTCTCTTCCTCCACAAGTGGGAACTTCGACTTTCCCTCCTCCATCTTCATACTACAAGCTTTCTTTGCTGCTTTCTCAAAGTCCATTGGACGAACTCTAGCAACAGGTTGCTTCTGGTCAATGAAACCAGCCTATGCCATTACCAAAAACCATTCTACTCAGTTTAACAAAGAAACAGGTTTATATCAAAAACAAAAATGGTGGTTTTGGTTTAGATTTTACTTCAGCAGCGCGATCAAAGAAAAACGAAGCAACAAACATATTCTTTTGGCCACCACCTCGACCACCATTCCATACTCCACCAAATGTGCATTTCATGTGTGTACACAATGTCTCATTTACTTTGAGTGCCTTCAGGGTTAACCTCCGGCACTCATCAAGATTTGCACCAGATACCAAGGCAGCCGCTTTAAACCCTTTTCCTCCATACTTGTAAGTACCTACAGTGAATGAAATATGTCAGAACAATTCAAAAACTATGGATTCGATCAGCTTATATCATTGCATATTAAGAGAGCTTCTAACAAACATGTGTTCTGAGATATGGATAAATGCAAACAAGCCTAGTTGGAAAGGACAGTTTTCATGGTAGAACAATAATCTCTCACCATCATAGCCTGTCACGATGCAGGGGTTGTTTGAATCTTCTGAAACTTTCAAAATCTCTGCTCGTGCAGCCAACAATCCATAGTGTAGGTAACTACAAGCAAGAAGACGCCAATGACATCTCACCTTAGAATTTGAATAAAAACAATGTGGCTGGAGTTAAAGGAAGACGATATTATGTAATGAGTAAAATTGTCTAGAAAACAAACAGATGAAGTAGAAAGGCCTAGAACCTTCCACACTCTTTGGGAGTCATTTATACAAGATAATTTGAAGAAGCTGAAATCAAGGAAACCGTAATAGCTGACTCACCTGTGAACATAGAGGAAATACTTTCGTCCCTTTAGATACATTTCTCTAACATATGTATCCTCTCCTTCTAATGGTTTTGGTGCATTTGCAGCATCTTCCTCAGATATAGCATATGCCATTTGAACAGAACCCCCTCCAAGATCAACCACTCCAACCGTATCCGAGTATGGCTTTCCCAAATTCCTTAGCAAGTAGTTAATTGTCACCTGAAAAATCAAAACCCATTAAGAAAAAATCCAACCTTGATGGTTAATTCGGATCCAACGGCTCTGAACTTTATTATTTTACATACTAGCCTTCATAATGTTTCATTTGCTACAGTGAAAACTGAACACTACATATTGATAATTAAGAAAGTTGAAATGAGACCAATCTTTGCAGTAAAGACAATAAAATTAAAAGGCATAGACCCAGAGACATAAGATACAGCAAGATGCTTCCTGTAAAGAAAAAATGTGGGACAACTTACCCACTGATAAGAACCTTCCTGGGTACCATCCAGCACAGTAACAGCATTTGCCTCACTTTTCAGCATGCTTCGATCTCTCAGGAGTTCCTTAACCTTATAAAAAAATAAAGAATAAGAGCTAAGTGAGCAGGTGAATTAGCTTGGAAAAGATATATACTGGAAATAAGATTACCGCTTGCAAAATGTTCTCAGATGCTTCATGACCCAGCGTCCTCAAACCTGCAGTTGCCTAACAATTCACAAAATAAACAACGACGAAATGAAATAGCTTCAGTTACCTACTTGGGGAAAGAAATCATTTCCATACCCCAACTCTGACAGGTGTCTTTGGACGCAACTCACGTGGAACAGAAGCTTCTGCTTTGTCAAGAAGAGACACCAAAGAGTTTGCTGCTTGTCGGGGATCAGTAGGATATGCGCTTAACCCTGGTTTTAGCTAAAATCAAAGCAGTAAATAGTTTAGAGCTACAAGCGTCACCAAAATGCAAAGCAAACAAGAAATTCATGCCCCTGAGATATAATGAAACACGGAAATAAGCGTTTGAGTTAGGTGAGTTCAAGCTTCCTGTTAGAATTTGAGGGATATAGATTTCATGCTTCATGCTAGGCTTCCAAGAACAAAGAGTGCATGCCAATTAAAAACATTAAGAGCAAAGTTATATGCTTTCAATTTATCTGGTTACGCTTTGCATTGGGCAGGGCAAGATATTGGGATGATCAAATCTAGAGCAGAATCAAAAGTAGAAACATGTGAAAAAAACGTCATCTTCCTATAAGCCCAGCCTTTTAAATGGAAAATATCAATGTAGCTCCCATCAGACATATTTGAGTAAGTTCTAGCCACATTTCCTCACTCTTTCCAATACTAACAATCATATTAACTTAAATGACATAAATTTACCATTAATCACCTCACGAAATTTGATTATAAGTTTCGCGAACACCACAAAATCTATTGAGCACTACCGGCAGATGGTAGAGAAAAAACGAAACCAATGTGTTACCTGAAGGAAGAGCTCCAGCTCATTCCCTAGAGGAAGAAGATCCAAATTCTGATCAAAACAGTAAACATGTACACGGCTTCCAGAACTTCCAGCATCAAAAATAACGGCGTAGTTCTTCGCAGGCCTTGAATTGGGGCCTCCCTTGCGGTTATGCACCGTGTACTCTTGAACGACCGAGTCAGACATCGATCTCCCAGGCATTAGCAGAAGAACGAGACCGATCAGCACAATGGGAACCGAAATCAAGAGTATAATGCCGCGATGGCGTTGGATCTTGTCGGAAAGAGATTCGCGGCGTCCAATCCCCCGCTTAGCCGTCATCTTCCCTCCGTCGAAAGAGAGAAGTCCTTGATGAGAGTCGGAGGAAGGAGGAGAATGGTGACCGGAAGAAGCGTTGGTAGTTCCGGACTCGAGGAGCTCAGTGGAAGAAGGCGAACGGTAGCGTATCTTACCGTTGCCGGTGCCGGTAGCGGAGGACGCCGTGGTCTGCGGCGAATCCCGCAACGGCTCCAGATCGAACGGTGGATCGCAAGAGAGGGCTAGTATCGGCGAATTGATCTGGAGAAAAACTTCGGTTACTTTCACCTAGTTGCTTGCCAGTCTGCCAGATCTGAATTTGTACGGAAACAAACAAAAGCTTGCGGGAGATGGGTCACTCCCATGATCAACCTTGCACAGTCGCACCAAATAGTTTGAAATGTTTTTTTTTTATATATAACATTAGAGAAAATCTCATTTTTTAACTTTCAAAGTTAAATTCATTAACAATATCATATGTCCTAGAAAAAAAAAAAAACCCTAAAGTCTCTTCTTCTTTCTCCGGCCTTCGGTGCGGTCTTGGTACTGCGTTAGGCTTTTCCGGCGGTGTGGTGGGCTTTGTGTCGTCTCGATCTGCTTTTCCCGAGGTTCTGTCTATGTTCTGGCTTAGTTTCGATCCTCTTCTCCGCTTTTCCGGCATAGGTGTATCTCCAAGGTTCGGCTTTGTGGTGCTCCTACTCGGTTTAGGTTGGTTATTTGTGGGTTAGATCTTAGTTAGAGTGGGTTGGTCTCGGATTTGTACTGGTTTTTACCAGCCTTATCTCTGTTCAGTTTTAATCTTCATCGTTTGTTTTCTCTCTTNTAGAGTGGGTTGGTCTCGGTTTTGTACTGGTTTTTACCAGCATTGTCTCGATTCAGTTTTAATTTTCATTGTTTGTTTTCTCTCTTGTTTGATTTTTTCTTGTGTTGTTTGATGGTTTGGTTTTGCTGGTTTCTGTTCTGAGTTTGTGGTACCCTTTGCTTTGCGTTGTTTGCTTTGGTTTTCTTCGGCTTTTGCGAATCGCTTTCTTCATCTCTTTTGATGAATCGTAAAAGCAGCTTTTAGCCTCCTCCATCATATCTAACCTACAGATTTGTTGCGAGATCTGTCTGGTTTCTTTGCCTTCCTTCCACCGGTTTTATGACGAAGATATCGTCTCTCCGGCCCCGACATTCGTGACAAGCATTTTCCATATTTGGAAACACGTTCAGCCTTTTCTAGAAGTGAAAAATTTTACTTCAGAAGTCTACCGAAGTTTAGTGACGACTTGTGCAACAGAAGCTTCTCTGATCGTTGTGGTGGATTCGTNCTGAGAGCTCGAATTTCAATAGTCGAAATCTGCGGGCTTTTGTCTCATAAGGTTTAGATATTTAATAGTCGAAATATGCGGGCTTTTGATGTATGATGTCTGTAAAAACGTTCTGATTTAATATTAATCCACTAGATGACAAAAAGGTTGTACGCACTATATCGTAGGCTATATATGTTGTACATGTATGGTCCGGATATAGTTGATCACCCAT
>OVAV01000577.1:4261-17321 GCA_900406375.1 Iberis amara | reverse complement strand
AAACTTATTCACTATTTTAAATCCCTAAATTAAAGAAAGAAAAAGATGAAGAAGAAGAAGAAGATGATGAAGAAGATAAAGGTGTACATGGATGATCAGAAGGGAAATCTTGAGCAACAGAGAGGAATTCGAACTAAAATTGAGCAAAGATTCTAAGATTGAGAGGAAGAAGACGGTGGAGATGTTGGTTTAGGGTTTGGTTCGATCGATGGAGGAAAATTTTTTATTATTATTTTTTATTTAATTAAATGAAAGGATAAAATCGTCCATTCATTATTTCATTAATGAAATGAGACATGGCAGATTAATTTGTCAATTGAAGATCATTTTTTAGTCCATTGGGACTCATGAGATTTTCGCCCTTTAGAAATTACTTGGATAATCGAGTTCAGATTCGAGACGGTAAGAAACGAAGAGAATGAAGTGAGAGAAGGGAGAAGAAAGAAAAGAAAAAGGGTGAAATTAGTTTTGTCCTTTTGGTCAAAATGTTTTTAGGTTTGCTTAACTAGAGTTTTTTTAGATATAACATAGCTTATTTTTAGTTATTTGCAATGCAAAAACATGAGAAATTAATAAATTGGTGCCATTAAAATATTTATTTTTTTGCTACATCAAACATAGCGTTAAAAAAATGACACTGCTACGGAAAAAATCTGTTTCGATATACAATAACACAATTGTAAAAAACGATATCTTACACTCCTATTAATACCCTCATTTCTTGTAGTGAGAAATCTTATTCTGAATCTGCGTATGAACGTTTTACAACAGGTGATAAGCCTCAACTATATGAGCTGTTGGCGAGTTTCGTAGTACGAATAACCTAAGACTAGTAAACCTAATTGAGTAGCAGCTCTCTTACAAAATTGGAAAATAACCCAAATGCTATAAGTGTTTGGTGCACAGAAAAAACGTGTCTTGTGCTCTTCCTCCTCATCTCTCTTATATAGACTCCCAAGGTCGGTCCCCTTTCCTTTTTCGCCTCCGATTCTTCTGTGGAAATCTTCCTTTTCGAGTTTATTCTTCCGCGGAAATGTTCCTTTTTTTGATCTTTTCCATTTTTTACGTCTTACCGAACAAGTTACAGCCGTCATCGTTCTCGGGCTGAATTCTCTCCTGAAATCGTAAGTGGGCCATTATCGCGTTTTAGGCCTCTTTGGGCCGTTTCTCGGTTTAGACGATTTTTACGATCCCCATCGGAGAACCGGTCTCTCTTACGATGATACGATACTAGTTCCGCGAAGTAACAATGTCAATCGTATAAGTGAGATTACATTGGCGTCTAAGTTAGCTGTTATCGTTCATACGATTGATAAAAATAATACATCTTCGCGACTATTCCGGGGAACGATAAAATTAATCGCACAGTTGAGATAATCCTCGGTGTTTTAGATTAACCATTATCGTTTTATACAACTAAATATTATATGAAGGGATTTTACGATTCTTTCGCAAATCATAGAGAATAATCGTATAGATAGGATAACTTCGGTGTTTAAGCTAACCGTTACCTTTTATACGATTAATTCAGAACTTATACGAAAGGAATGAGTTTTACGGTTTTAATCATAGAATTCCAACGGAGACTCGAAACGATACGAAGTGAGAGACGATTTGTCTGAGACGCTACATGATTTGTCTGAAACGATAAGAGGAAACCGATCCGGCAATGGAGCATTTCACCCTGTACGAGATGCCTCCCGAGAGAGAGAGGGAAAGGTTTCCGACGAATGGGCATGCTGCTTTTAATGAGGGTAGTTTTGCCCATGTTGGAGGGGAATTGCCTTCAAGGGCATGGTTTGACGATCTCCTAGGAAATGGCTTGAGTCAGGTTTCGCTCGCCCATTGGTGAGCTGAACGTACATGCGTTTTTCAGCTCGCCCATTGGCAAGCTGAACGTACGTGTTTTGTTTGTCCATAAACGACCAAACTCATAATCTAAGTGTTTGTCCGGAGATTGTGGTTGCTTTCTATTGTTCCAAAACATATCTGTCGAGGTGTTTCGTATATCACGGCTCGGTCGGTTTTTTCCGTTGATCGGGATACGATGGCTATGAGGTTAGGTTTTTCAGATCGAGTGGTTAACATTCTAATGACGGTTTTTGAAACATCAATTTCGCCGTGACCGTTTTCGACCCCAAGAAAATTCATTTTCCTCATCTATTTTTTGGATAAAAGGTAAGAGAAAAAATCATCAATGTTATTCATATCCTTTCGTTTCCATATTCTTTTGTTATGGATGTAGTTGATTGAAACCTCATGATTTTCTTCAGGCTCTTTAAGCTCTACATCTTTGTTAGGTTCATGATTCGCCTCTTCCAAAAACTTTCCGCTATTTTGGGAGTATAATGTTTTTCAATTTTCTTTCGTTTTCTATGATTTTTATCCTTGTAACCCATAGGTCTACTATGCTTCAAGTGTACTTTAGACTCACGTGTATCATCTGTTTTTCCATGCTCATGTGGTATTTTAATATGAGCATGAGTATTTGCAGTTGGAATATGTGATTTAGTTACTGTCTTGGTATATGCAAATGCATCAAGTAGCTACTATACTCTGTAGATGCATAATATGTCAAACTTCTTGTTCTGACTGTTTTGTAGGAGGACCAAGATGTCGCAGTGATGATACATTCCATTTGATCTCTTTACCTAGTTGTTTGTTTTCTCCCCTATAATTGGGAACTTTTTTCATCAAAGTGACAATCAGCGAAGCGTGCTGTAAACACATCGCCAATTTGCGGTTCTAGGTATAGTATAATTTATGGAGAATCATAACCAACATATATATCCAATCTTCTTTGTGGTCCCGTCTTTCTTCATTGTGGTGGTGTTATAGACATATACTGAACATCCAAAAATTCTTACATGATATACATTTGGTTCTCGGCCAAATGTTAGTTGTAGTGGGAATATTTATGATATCCACTTGGTCTTATCTCAATGAGAGCTGCTGTATGTAAAATAGCATGTTTCCATATAGTTGTTGGAAGTTTTGATCTCATGATTAACATTTTTGCAATTAATTGCAAACGTTTAATTAATGATTCGACCAATCCATTTTGTGTATGAACATGAGGTTCAGGATGTTCAACTTCAATCGCTGTTACTATGCAATAATTATTATATGCTTGGGATGTGAATTCACCTGCATTGTATAATCTAACTCTTTTAATAGAATGATCATAGAACTGAGCTTTAAGTTTAATAATATTAGTTAGGAATCTCGCAAATGCAATGTTTCGAGATGATACTAGACAAACATGTGACCATATACTAGATGCGTCTAATAATACCATAAAATAGTAGAATGGTCCACATGGTGGGTGTATTGGTCCACATATATCGCCTTGAATTCTTTTAAGAAACTTTGGTGATTCTTTATCAATTTTGGTAGGTAATAGCCTTATAATTAATTTTCCAAGAGAACAAGCGAACATGTCATTTTACTTCCCTGAGATATTTCACGAGATTTCAATGGAAGACCATGTGAGTTCTCTTTGATTTGCATCATTGATGTGCTTGGGTGACCAAGACGATCATGCCATAAAGTGAAATCTTTTGGATTTCCTTTTGTCACAAGATGCGCTTCTACTGCATCTATATATGTGTGATGAAAACCAGATGGAAGCCATGGCAATTTTTCAATGATAACCCTTTTTCCGGATTTATCAGAAGTTATATACATATACTTTAGAAGTTATATACATATACTTTTTCATTCTTAGTTGCATAATGATTGTCAAATCCTTGAAGATATATATATTTGAAACTCAACAAATTTTTTTTTAAATTTGGAGAATATAAGGCATTATCGATGGAAATTTTTTTTCCATTAGGCAACTTAAATTTGGCTATACGAGTTCCTTCAATCAAGTCTACATGACACGATATCGTATTGACAGTTACACTTTCCATTTGTAAGTAAGAGAAATATCTCTTATTATTCAGAATCGTGCGTTTTGGTCCACTATCTGGTATACAAATATCCATTTTTTTAGTGTTGTTCCATTTATAAAGTCATCCATTTCTGTAATAAATATAAACGTAAATAAAAAGATATATAAAACTTTATTATAATCGATCATCAAATTTTAGAAAACAACATTACTGAAACAAAGGTTAATATAATAATAGTTATTAATGGCGTAACTGGAGACTATTCATAAGTCTCATTACAAGCATTTTTAATTGTTCGTACAGTATCATCGTCGAAATCATTGGCAAAGTCAGAAGCCTCGAGGTGTGTTGTACCCTCAAAGTGCTAAATAAAGTTCAGTTCTTTTCCTTTGCCTTTAATGGACTCTTGATATAGCTTAGAAAGGTGCGAAGGGGTCTGACATGTATGAGACCAATGTCCTTTGGACCCGCATCTGTAGCATATACTCTCACGCTTATTGGTGGAGCTTTCTTGAATCTCTTTCCCTTTGGGAAATTGTTCAGGTTTAACCCATTTAAATGGTCTTATGCCTTGTGGGTTAAATTTTCTTCCATGTCCATGATAAAATCGGCGGCCACGACCCCGATCCGATATGTATGATTTTCTTGTTCTAAATTTCTCATATCCACTGCATTCACTTAAGGGAATACCCTGACACCAGTAGGCTAGAATTATGATTTTTAATCAGAAGCTCATTAATTTTTCTTCTATCTTGAGCGCTACAATTAACTCTGAAAATATTTTATAGTCATAGTTCTTGTTTTTCTCTTGTAGTATATGATGATTCTTGTGAAACGTGAGATATGTTTTATTTAGCATCTCTGCTTCTGAATAGGCTTACCACAATATTATAATTGTGTCGCAATTCTCAGCATGGCAGAATAATAAGCTTCCACAGTTTCAAAATCTAGGAACCTCATATAGGTCCATTGGTCCTTGACATATGGAAGAGTTATTTGCCATTGGTTGTCAAACCTTTCTTTTAAGGCTTTCCACAAAATTCTTGGATCTTTTTGATCTGCATAGTCATGTAGCAAATTTTGATCCATATGCTTTCTCATTAACATAACCGCTTTAGCTTCTGAGTCTGTAGATATTAGTTGACCATTATCTTTTATAGTTTCTTTCAAACTTTGGGATGCCAATGTAAATTCTATATCGGTGGTCCATGATATGTAATTCTCTCTAGTCATACTAAGAGCCGAATGCAGGAGTTTCTCAATTTTAACCATTTGTATATAAAATAAATAATAAAATTTATTAGAATGATTAAAAATTTTAAAATAAATAAATAATTTACATTGATCATTGCAGCAACCGTAAAAGGAGTACAACAAACACGATTAAAATAATTTGATAGAAGATAAAATGTTTTGATGAAGTAAATTTCTTGAGAAATAATTTGATAGAAGATAAATGTTTTGATGAAGTAAATGAATGAAAAATGAGTATATTTATAGATTGAAAATTAATATTCATATCCATTGGAAAAAGTGAAAATTTTGAAAATTTTTCTTTATGATAGTTGGAAATCTAATTCTAAAAGAAAAATTAAATTGAAAATTTTATTAAGTAATACATTTAATTTAACAAAATTTTTATCAGTGATTTTTATACGGGTGGCCGAACCTCCTTTGTATAATAATCATAACATAAATGAATATTTAACAGAGATATTATGGTAATAGATAACTTATATTAAGCAACAAATAAAATGTAAAATAATTGAACATTGCATATTAATAAAATCTCATTCGGCTGTGCCGTCCCAAGTATAAACTGTAAATAAATAATTAAGGTGCAAAAACATTCATAATAATAACGAGGCGACATACCGCTTCGCTCCAGTAATAATATAAATATATATATATATATATATTATTATAAACCAGTCGTATCGCAGAGTGATCGTGCTGATAACGTGTTATAATCGGAACATTACTTTGTCGGATGAATAAATATGAATTATAAAAGAAATTTTATACCCGAAAATTTGGGTCAAAAACGTAAAATATTATAAAAACTTTAGAGAGAGAATTTGACGTGAGAAAAATGATGCTTTTATTAATGGATCTTTGGCTTTTGAGTTGTGTTTTAAAAAAACAGATGAATTGTATTTATAGAGTAAAATGGGTATATGTTGATGTTGGACTCCATACTCCAACTTGCCCATTTGCCCACTTGATCACCTTGGATCCATTTGTAATATACTTGATCACCTTGGATCCATTTGTAATATATATTATGTTATTTTCTTCCTTCGTTATCCGTCTTCTTCTAGCTCGATGTGTATGCCAGCTTGGCATTACTGTAATCCTTCTTGAAATCGCACAGACAAAACCCATTACATCCGCTACAAGTTTTGAAAATTTGACTATATGATACCAAATTGTCTGTATCATGGTCACTACTAAAAAGTAGACTTTGATTTCTTTCTAAATTGAACACAATCGTTCAAGATTATAGTCGTATCATTTTTGTGATTGCAGTCATTCTCGTGCAAAATCTTTTCAAACAAATCTTTCCAAAGAAACATAATACGTATTGAATCTAGCAATTGAGTAGTCACGATGTATTTACCTTGCAAAGTGTCATCGATTTGTAACAACATCATAATTCCATCAAAATAAAGTATAAACTCCGGTGCATCAGTCGGCTATGGCGGTTTCAAGTGTTGGATTTTAGTCCGAACAAATTTTAACCTTTCAAATATCAAAAGTGAAGGGAAGATACCAACATAAGAAATTCATAAAAATCAAAAGTCCAATGCCAGACAAAGGCACCTTCGGTGAGAATGAACAAATACGCCACAACCGTTGCAATTCATCTCCGATTGACAACGAAGAAATACAATAGTTGTGATTTTTTCCAAATTAGCATAAACGTTTCCAAAAAAATCATTTTTAGATTCTTATTTATTAGGATGTGAAGAAAATAATAAAATTAAATAAGATCCGGCGATCGGAACCACCGACAAACAAAGAAAATATGTGAGAAAAGTTTTGACATAGAAACGATATAGAGAGAATCGGAAAAGAGACGGTCTATTTTTCTAATAATCCTTTACTTGTTTAAGTAATTTTTATATCTATTCATATAATTTCAAAATTGGATTAGGATATCTCGATTTAGTTCTGGTTTTGGTTCATTAGTTTCGGATATTTTCTTAAGCCAGACACAAAAGTTACACACTGTATGATAATAATTTTCTTACATCATCAAATAAGTAAAAAGATTGGAAAAACAGCTATACAGATTTTTGTAAGACAAGCGATGCAAAAAAAAAAAAAGGGAGGTTGAAGAAGTGTTAAAACCCAACCATTTTGACTTGATAATAAAAAAAGCTTCAACGCCTTTTTCCTCTTCACCGTCGCTCTCTGCCGCGTCCTCTCAATACTCAACCCCTTCCGATCTTTTCGATTAGTCCATCGGAACAAGTAAGCTTCTTCGATTATCTTCATACATGCACAAATCGTGATTTCTTATCCCTCCTATTGTTTCGCATATCATTTTTGTCGATCTCTAAGTAAAGAGAGTAATTAACCTAATTGTTCATGTTCTACTGTAATGCGCGGATAATTAGGAAATTTTCTTGGATAATTCCGGATGTAACCGTTATATTTTCGATTTGGATTCGAACTTTTCTGTTTTAGAGACTCGCGTCTTGGAAATGGAACCTAATTTTGTAATTCGTCGTGTTTGAGTCTAATCACTGACGTATAAACCCTGATTTTCTGTATTCTTTGCACACCTATATAACTGTTTCGATTTATGATTAGACATTCGTTATCTTTTACCGGGCTTAAATTTCTTGTTTCCAATTGATATTTTAGAAGGTGCATGCATTGATTGATTCAGTAATTTTATTGTTTATGTTCTGTTTGCAATTGAAACTTGAGATAATGTTTTATGTTAATATACTTTACAGGTGTTTGAGAGAGGAACCATAGCTGACTTAAAGTAGTTTTACAATATAATGGAATGCAACTGCATCGAGCCTCAATGGCCGGCTGATGAATTGTTAATGAAATATCAGTACATCTCGGATTTCTTCATTGCCATTGCCTATTTCTCCATCCCTCTTGAGTTGATTTACTTTGTCAAGAAATCTGCCGTGTTCCCTTATAGATGGGTTCTTGTTCAGTTTGGTGCTTTTATCGTCCTTTGTGGAGCAACACATCTTATTAACTTATGGACTTTCACAACACATTCAAGAACCGTAGCGCTTGTAATGACCACTGCGAAGGTTCTAACTGCTGTTGTCTCATGTGCCACCGCACTGATGCTTGTTCATATTATTCCTGATCTGCTGAGCGTTAAGACCCGGGAACTTTTCTTAAAAAATAAGGCCGCTGAGCTTGACAGAGAGATGGGATTAATCCGAACCCAAGAAGAAACAGGACGGCATGTCAGAATGCTGACCCATGAAATAAGAAGCACCTTAGACAGACACACTATTTTAAAGACTACGCTTGTTGAGCTTGGTAGAACATTAGCTTTGGAAGAGTGTGCATTGTGGATGCCAACTAGGACTGGCTTAGAGCTACAGCTCTCTTATACTCTTCGTCAGCAA
Source organism: Iberis amara (assembly GCA_900406375.1). Taxonomy (NCBI): domain Eukaryota; kingdom Viridiplantae; phylum Streptophyta; class Magnoliopsida; order Brassicales; family Brassicaceae; genus Iberis; species Iberis amara. The sequence continues at coordinate 8,809 of OVAV01000577.1, read as the reverse complement.
CATCCTGTGGAGTATACAGTTCCCATTCAATTACCGGTGATAAATCAAGTGTTTGGTACCAGTAGGGCTGTAAAAATATCTCCTAATTCTCCTGTCGCTAGGTTGAGACCTGTTTCTGGGAAGTATATGCTTGGGGAGGTAGTTGCTGTGAGAGTGCCGCTTCTTCACCTTTCCAATTTTCAGATTAATGACTGGCCTGAGCTTTCTACAAAGAGATACGCTCTCATGGTCTTGATGCTTCCTTCAGATAGTGCAAGGCAATGGCATGTCCATGAGTTGGAACTTGTTGAAGTAGTTGCTGATCAGGTATAACATTGAATTTTTTTTAATGTTCCTTTGGAACTAAGATTGTTTGTTCGGCTCAGTTGGATGTCTGATACTGTTCCTGTCTTAACTTTCTCTTCTCTTTAGGTGGCTGTAGCTCTCTCACATGCTGCGATCCTAGAAGAATCAATGCGAGCTAGGGACCTTCTCATGGAGCAAAATGTTGCTCTTGATCTAGCAAGACGAGAAGCAGAAACAGCAATCCGTGCCCGCAATGATTTCCTTGCAGTTATGAACCATGAGATGCGAACTCCAATGCATGCTATCATTGCACTCTCTTCCTTACTCCAAGAAACGGAATTAACCCCTGAACAAAGGCTGATGGTGGAAACAATACTTAAAAGTAGTAACCTTTTGGCAACTTTGATGAATGATGTCTTAGATCTGTCGAGGCTAGAAGATGGAAGTCTTCAACTTGAACTCGGGACATTCAATCTTCATACTTTGTTTAGAGAGGTAACAAAAGTTGTTTCCATTGTATACTAAAATGTCAATATCAAAACAGCTTCTTGATTGGTATTTATGGATCTTTTTGCAGGTCCTCAATCTAATAAAGCCTATTGCCGTTGTTAAGAAATTACCCATCACACTAAATCTCGCACCTGATTTGCCAGAATTCGTTGTTGGGGATGAGAAACGGTTAATGCAGATAATATTAAATATAGTCGGTAATGCTGTAAAATTCTCAAAACAGGGTAACATCTCAGTAGTCGCTCTTGTCACCAAGTCAGACACTCGGGTTCCTGACAGTTTTGTGGTACCAACTGGGAGCCATTTTTACTTGAGGGTGAAGGTTAGTTTCTCTCACTCTTGGGCCCTTTAAAGTTTAAACCTTACATATACATTATCTCATGAGTCTTAATTTAGGCGATAATTCAATTATTAGGTAAAAGACTTGGGAGCAGGAATAAATCCACAAGACATTCCAAAGCTTTTCACTAAGTTTGCCCAAACACAATCTTTAGCAACTCGAAACTCAGGAGGTAGTGGGCTTGGCCTCGCAATCTCCAAGAGGTTGAGCTCTATTTACAAAGTTTTTATTTTCTTTCTGGTCTTCTGGTATTGATAAAAGGTTTAATATGACAAAAGGTTTGTGAATCTGATGGAGGGTAACATTTGGATTGAGAGCGATGGTCTTGGAAAAGGATGCACGGCTATCTTTGACGTTAAACTTGGGATTTCAAACGAATCTAAACAGTCGGGTATACCAAAAGTTCCAGCCAATCCCGGGCATGTAAACTTCACTGGACTTAAGGTTCTTGTCATGGATGAGAACGGGTAAGTATAAACGTCTTGCCTTTCTCCTTGCAAAATGCAAATACAGTTACGAAGCTGCTCATTGTTTTGGTCGCAGGGTAAGTAGAATGGTGACGAATGGACTTCTTGTACACCTTGGATGCGAAGTGACCACAGTGAGTTCAACTGAGGAATGTCTCCGAGTTGTGACACATGAGCACAAAATAGTTTTCATGGACGTATGCATGCCTGGGGTCGAAAACTATCAAATCGCCCTTCGTATACACGAGAAGTTCACAAAACGCCACCAAAGGCCACTACTCGTGGCACTCACTGGTAACACCGACAAATCCACGAAGGAGAAGTGCATGAGCTTTGGTCTGGACGGTGTTTTACTCAAACCTGTATCACTAGACAATATGAGAAACGTTCTTTCTGATCTTCTAGAACACCGGGTTCTATACGAGGCCATGTAAAGGCATTGTCATTGTCGCAGTCGCAGAGTAACTCTTCCCCTTAAAGCATCTGGAAGGTGATGTCTCTCTGGTTAATTGTGTACATATCAGAGATTGTGGGAGCATTTTGGAGGATGTCATAAAACAGAATGGGAAATAACGAAACAGAAACTGTAGACTGGTCTCTGTCGTCGCCATTCCGAGGAACAAGATCTTGGTGGTATAATATATCACCTTTATATTTATAGTTACATTATTATTAAAAAAACATTGAATCGAGTTATGGAAGCTTGTTGGATAAAATGGTGTATGATATTATGCGGTATTGTATTGTTAGGTTTTTCTTTTAAATATATGATATTAGTATTAAGATATCTTTGCTATTATTTGACGATATTTTTAAAAAATTTTCATAGAATATGCCCAGTGCCAGGCCAAAATATATCGCGGCCTAGAATAAAATGTGGCCTTGTTAATAAAATCAACAAAAGTAATGTAGTAATCATGTTGTTCCAAAAATAGTACTAATGATAAAAAAAAAGATAATACAATTATAAATACGAAGAACATGGAAATTCCTATATTTGAATTCTTAAACTAATTCTTTTTCTATCCTTATTAAAAATAGATTTGTTGAGTTAATATATATGATTTGTGAAAATAATAATAAATATTTTCCAGAACCAAAATATTAACATACTATATAAAAATATTTCTCTTTTTATTTCTAAAATCAATTAAAAAATGTGGCCTAATTTGTTTTAGAAAAATTGATGGTTGTGGGCTATTGCCCTTTCTAATAAACCTATGTGGCAGTTTTGGAGTATGCCAATATAATTTTTCAAAGAATCAAAAAAAAAAAAAAACTTTGAAGGGTAATATGGTCAAATAATTTTTTTAGAAACATGCTGATTCTATTGGGATCCGAATGTTGTTTTTATTTACAACTAGGTGAGAACCCGCGCTACGCACGGGATATATATTTGTGTTGTTTTTCTTATTTTGCAATAAATAAATTTTGATAACTATAAATATGATTAAACTAAAAAATTAAACAGTTTATTTTCTTGATCCAATTTTTATATTTTCATTTGTGTTTATGGTTCATCGCATAATTTATTGTAAATTATATGTGCTCTTCTTCTACGGTGTCCAAATCTATTACGCATTCTTCCAAAAAACCTAGCTCAAACCCAACATAAGTTACTTAATTTATTTTTTGTGTTTTAGAAAATAAACTCTAAAAATAGTATTTTCGAAAATCCCTAAATTTTGTTTTCTTTTCCGTTTGGAAAAAAAAATGTAAACTAAATTGAACACAAATGTTAAGAGAAGATATAATTTTGATGTAGAAAAACAAATTGAATATACTACATTCAAACTTAATGTAAACTAAAACANTAGAAAATAAACTCTAAAAATAGTATTTTCGAAAATCCCTAATTTTTGTTTTCTTTTCTGTTTGGAAAAAAATGTAAACTAAATTGAACACAAATGTTAAGAGAAGATATAATTTTGATGTAGAAAAACAAATTGAATATACTACATTCAAAAAAACTTAATGTAAACTAAAACCGAAGAGATTTCTTAAGTAGAGTGTGTTTCCTCTCATGGACAAGCCTTTGCACATAATGAATTGTAATGGGAATAGAGTAACTGTAGAGATCCGGTCTAGAATTTTTTTAAAGTGTAAGAAAAAGAAAACCAAGCCTAGAACAACCACTAAAAGTAGAAAAATCGATATATTGGAGTGAAGAAATGATATTTAATGGAAAAGATACAATATTGGGGTGAAGAACAATTTTATGTTTTTGCCTTTTTTTTCTAAGAGAGACTAACGAATTAATAATCAATAATGAAACCTAAACGCATATCATATAAGTTAACAATGAGGTCAAGATAAACAAAACAAAAGAAGAATCATACTTGTGCTTATTTTTTGACTTTTTATGCTTTGGATCATCAACTCACATCTTTCAATCTCTTTATTAACGCATCTAGCTATTTAGGACCATAAGTTGAACAAAGCAAGTTCAACATTCTTTTTCAGTATCTGAGTTTTTTAAGTATGTTCTTGGAGAATTTTCTATGTCCCCAATTTAATAAAACAAGATACTTTTTCTGTTTTCAAATAAAGCTCAATTCATCAAAGTTGCAAAACAAGAAGAGTTCAATATTGCAATAATGTGAATGGACACTTTTGATTTTCTCCAAATGCTTTGCAAAAAAGAGTATGAAAAATTTCATTACAGTAGACAAAACCGTGTTTAGTGTTTTAACTTTCAACTGAGCATAAGTTGTTCAAAAAGATTTTAAAGAAGTTTAGATGTGTTTGAGTTCTTACGATTAAACTCCATAAGGAAGCAATGCAGTGGCCACAATACTACCTTCCTCACTCAGTATGTTGTAGGTAGATGCAGCATTTCTCTGGATACAACATGGAGTCAATCAAATAAGTGCAGACAAATACAAATATTATAAACAGACAGTACAAAGACTCATAAAAGGATAAAAGAAGATGAAATCAAGTTGA
>OVAV01000576.1:4819-17332 GCA_900406375.1 Iberis amara | reverse complement strand
TCAGATATTTTGAATATTTTCGGTTCTTTCGGTTCTTTTGAATATTTTTCGGTAAAATATCCGAACGGAACTGGAACCATTAAGATTTCGGTTCTCAAAATGGTTCCAAAAAATTAGATCCAAACCGAACCGATTTTCTAATGGTTCCTACATGGATCCTATATTGAAGGAACCGAACGGAACCCACCCGAACCGAACCGAATAACCGACAGTGAGAAAATGATTGGTCGGTTTCTTAATGATTGAATTTTCTTGTTCTGTTATGTTTTTGCTACTTTCAGGTATCTGACTTTGGACTAGCTAAGTTCTTTTCAGACACCAATTCATCAGTCACAGTCACTCATATCTCCACTAGAGTTGTAGGAACTTTTGGGTAAAAACACAATCCATTACTTAATAGTTTCTTCCTTATTGTATAGTGATTCTAGACTATTGATCACTTAGATGTCTTGTGTGCAACCTATAACAGATACATGGCTCCAGAATATGCATCAAGTGGTAAAGTAACTGATAAATCAGATGTATATTCCTTCGGTGTTGTTCTTCTAGAACTCATCACTGGACGTCCTTCAATTTTTGCCAAAGATCCTACCACAAACCAGAGTTTAGTTGAATGGGTTAGTGAAAATACATGATGATGATGATTCTTATCAGATTTTTCTTGAAACTTGTTTGGATATTGAATCTTGATTGTTTATCAGGCAAGGCCATTGCTTGCAAAAGCTATTTCTGGAGAAAGTTTGGACCTTCTTGTAGATCCAAGATTGGAGATGAATTACAATACAACTCAAATGTCAAACATGGCTGCTTGTGCTGCTGCTTGTATACGCCAATCAGCTTGGCTTCGACCCCGAATGAGCCAGGTTTGTCTGATAATTTCACCCACTTGGCCAGTGCCGGTCCAACGTTTTTGGATGTACTATACAAATCCGAAAAATGTGTTCCTTATATATATATGTCAAAAAAATATATAATAAATCAACTTGGCGGTTCGTTATGGTTCAAAGATTAAAGTGACAAAAAACAAAAAAAATATTTAACTAAAATATATTAAAAAATTGGTTTACCATCTTAGAATCTCTAATGAATATTTTTTTTTTACAAAAAATCTATAATTTATGATACTTATGATATAAATTTTTAAAACTTTCAACAAAATTCTCTCTATTTAAACATAAATGCCCTTTTATATCAAAAAGATGTCTCTTTATTTTAACGAAAATGTACTTTAAATGTGGATGCCCTAATCGGTGGCTTCACTTGCTTATGCTCTGGATCAGCCCTGCAATTGGCCTGAATATTTGAATTTGTATAATCTGAGAATCTTTATACCCAAAATGAAGAGGTCTTATGATTATCTTGAATGAATAGGTAATTCGTGCTCTAGAAGGTGAAGTGGCTCTAAGAAAGGTTGAAGAAATGGAGAATAGTAGCACTTATAGCTCTTTTGAGAACTCTGTTGACATTACTTTACAATATGGAACAAGTAAGAGGAGATTTAACACAGATTCAACTGATGATTACACTTGAAAATATGGAATTGTTACATAGATGTGAGTCTCATGTGATTTTAGTTAAGTTCTATAGGTTCTTTAAAGTTTCACCAAATGATTATTTGCTTTTAGGATACAATTTATTGTAGCTATTAAATAACATATGTGAAGGTTTCTGAATAACACTGCTTGTGTTAAGTTGAGGGATTGTTAATGTATAAGTAAGTTGTAAAATTTGTTTTGAACATTTGGAATAATGTTTTAAATGTTTTTTTATAATAATAAAATGTTTAGTTTTATATTTTTTAAATAAAATTTGAAAATTATATCATCAATCTAATTCTTTTTATTTGCTAAATCAACTTTACTTAATAATTTTGTCTAGAAACTAACTTTGATAAAATTAATGTATTTTATTTATAAATATACAAAACTTTAAACATCAGTTCATATTACAAAACAAAATAAACATCTGTTTATATAAAAAATATCGCATTAGTTCTGGCGTGTTTAAACAAAACAATTACTTATGGTATTATGGCCGTCGATTTTATTGGTCGGTCAAACCAACGGTCCGATGTTAAAGCAAGACCTGAAAATGATGTCACCATCAAATCCAACCAGATAGATAAGCACGTGGAGATGCTTTAAATATTCCACTTATGTTTAGTAGTTTTCTAATTGCTAATTTGTGGAAAATTACGATCTAATCATCTGAAAATTAGCTTACAAGAGATTTTGGTTTCATATCTGGTTTAGTATTTCAATTTAATTAAGCACACTCGAGATCATTCTTTGACCATTTTCAACCATTAATGAGTAAACTAAGTAAATTCATCTACTTAACTCTATTCTCTCTCACTCACTGTTGTTTCTAGAAGTGTGTTTCTTTCTCAACATCACCTCTTCTATTGCTTTCCTTTCTTTTCCCCCGAATCCGTAGTGGATTTCTTGATAGTACTTATCTCTCCAGTGAATTAGGGTTAGAGAAAGAAAAATCTCAGCTAGAAGAGAGAGAGAGAGAGAGAGGGGCGTGAAGTCCTGAGCTAAAGATTCTTCGCCGGAATATTCTCTCGCATAATCTTACAGCTGCTTTCCTCAAAGCGAAGAAGATGGTGGAGAGAGCGAGAAGCGAGATGTTGAACCTCGAGATCTGTGACATGCTCAATAGCAATCAAGCGTAGGCTTTCTTTTATCTCCCTCCTTCTTTGGATACCCATTGTTATCTAAAGTTCTTGATTAGTCACCTGGAAAATACTGAAACTCTATATACAGTAAGAATTTAACACTAACATGGAAATCTAATTAGATATTTTGTGTTCTTAAAGTTGACGTGGTTAGTGTTTGTTTTTTTCTGTACAGTTTAAGAAGTCTTTTTCAATATGTGAATACCTTTTCCTATTATGGTTTGGGTTTGATGCTGATTGCAAGTTGCTGTAGCTCTTGGAAGCTCTGAAGTTATTCCATTGTATCTTTACATGTTGTTTTGAAACTCTTTACTGTTTTACAGGCAAGCAAAAGATGTTGTGAAAGGCATTAAAAAACGGATTAGCAGCAGGAATCCAAAACCTCAACTTCTTTCCTTAACAGTGAGTTCCAAGATAATTGTCTCATAGCTCACTACATAATGTTATACTCCCTCCGATTTTATTTTAAAAGTGTCATTTTAGCCATCATTTATTACAAAAATGTGTCATTTTAGGTTTTCAATTCAGAAATTGAATGAAATTGACTTTTTTGACCAATAGAATAATTGCATTATTTTTTTCTATTAGTTGATTTAGAATACTTAAAATATTTTTATGTTTACATAAATTTCTTTAACAAATCTAAAATAACATTCTTTCAAAATCAGAGGGAATATAACTTTAGCATAATGTTATATAACTAACTTTTTTGGTGGTCAGATGAGGTTGAGGTCCCTGGTTCTGTTATTGGTGGTGGCGTTGGTTAGTCAGAGGGTAAGTTCGATCGGAGCGAACTGGGGTACACAGGCTTCACACCCTCTTCCACCGGATGTGGTAGTGCAGATGCTAATCGACAATAACATTCAGAAAGTGAAACTATTCGATGCCGAATACGACACTCTTCGCGCTCTAGGCAAATCCAAAATCGAAGTCATGGTTGGTATTCCAAATGAGATGCTTTCCACTCTCGCTACTAGCCTCAAAGCCGCCGAGAAATGGGTTGCGAAAAACATTTCAACTCACATCTCAAGAGATAATGTCAACATCAGATATGTAGCTGTTGGTAATGAACCGTTCTTGGAAACTTATAATGGTAGCTACTTAACCACTACTTTTCCGGCTCTTCGGAACATTCAAATCGCTATAATAAAAGCCGGTCTTCAGAATCAAGTGAAGGTCACATGTCCGTTGAACGCTGATGTCTATGACAGCGCTTCGACTTTTCCCTCTGGTGGAGACTTTAGAGCAAATATCCGTGATCTTATGATCACGATTGTGAAGTTCTTGAGCGATAATGGCGGTCCGTTCACTGTTAACATCTATCCTTTCATCAGTCTCTACAACGACGCGAATTTCCCAGTTGATTACGCTTTCTTCGATGGAAACTCGCAGCCTGTGAGCGATGGTGGGACGTTCTATTACAACATGTTTGATGCAAACTACGACACTTTGGTACATGCGCTTGAGAAGAACGGGTTTGGAAACATGCCGATTATAATCGGAGAAATCGGATGGCCTACTGATGGTAATAGTAATGCTAATGTAGAGTACGCTAGAAAGTTCAACCAAGGCTTCATGGCTCACATCTCAGGCGGTAAAGGAACTCCGAAAAGACCTGGTCCAATCGATGCATACCTGTTCAGTTTAATAGATGAAGACGCTAAAAGCGTCCAGCCGGGATACTTCGAACGACATTGGGGGATATTCACATTTGACGGTTTGCCGAAATACACTTTGAACTTAGGGACAACTAACACAGGAGCTTTGATACAAGCTAGAGGAGTGCGGTATCTACAAAAGAAATGGTGTATTATGAAGCCGAACGTGCGATTAGACGATCCGCAAGTGGCTCCTAGCGTGAGCTATGCGTGTAGCCTCGGCGACTGTACCAGTCTCGGTGTTGGTACATCCTGTGGGAATCTAAATGCGAGGGAGAATATATCGTATGCGTTTAATAGTTACTATCAGATAAATGATCAAGTTGATACAGCTTGTAAGTTTCCGAATATATCAGAAGTGACTAAGACTGATCCTTCAACAGGAAGCTGTAGATTTCCGATTATGATTGAACCTTACTATGGTGGAGCTGCTCAAGGACATAGGCACTTCTTCTTTTTCCCACTGCTGTTGAGTGTTGTTATTACACTCTTTAGTTTTTGATGTTAATTTGTAAGTTTTTGTGTGTGAAATTGTGTACTGAAATTTGTTGTTTGATGTTCTTTTCCTTGAGTAAATTATTGTTTTCTGATTCTGGTTCTATGAAGTTTCACCATGATTCTTTGGTTTTAGGATACAGTCATATTAACAATATGTGAAGGATTCTTTTTTTGTGTTTTTGGTTATAACAATCTGTGAAGGTTTCTGAATAACATTGCTTATGTTAAGTTGAGTAATTTGTTAATGTATAAACTAGATATGGGCTTTGGATATTCGGGTTCTGTTTCGGATCTTAGATTTTAATACCCAATCGATTCTTTTCAAAATTTCGGTTTGATTCTAGTTTGGTTCCGGGTCAGTTCCGGATCGGTTCGGTTCTAGTTTAGAAGAATTGAAAAGTATTCGAAATTTTATGTTCTTAATCGGTTTTGGATATTTTAGATCCGAATTACAAAATATATTCGATAAAACAAAAAAGTATCCAATACTAGAATAGGATATCCAAAAATTTAAGACGAAAAATACCCAATAATAAAATAAAATACCTGATAAAACGAGAAGTACCTGATAATAATACCTGGTTCTATGAAGTATCACCATGATTCTTTGGTTTTAGGATACAGTCATCTTGGGTTAACAAAGAAATGCTTTATTTCATTGTAGCTATCAAGTAACATATGTGAAGGATTTTTTTTGTTTTGTTTTTGGTTTTAACAATCTGTGAAGGTTTCTGAATAACACTTGTTTGTGTTAAGTTGAGGGATTGTTAATGTATAAACAAGTTTATGAAGATGAACATTTTGTTGTTGTTAATTTACTTTATGTAGCTTACCCTTATGTTATTAAAAATACAAATTTTTAAGTTCATATAGATTTATAAATCAATTAAAACCCGTGAACTAATAACTTATTGTAATTATGAACATATAGCTTAGGGTGAATTTTCGGGTATTTGATTCGGTTTTTTCGGGTTTCAGGTAGTTCGAACATAGGAATTTAGAATCCATTCGGGTATTTTTAAAGTTTGGTTTGGATTCGGTTCAGTTAGGTTCGGGTTATTTGGATAATAGATTTTGATGTTCATTCGTGTAATTATTTCATATTGTTTGGGTATCCATTCGGGTATCCCGATTTCTATTTGATATTTGACCAAAATCCTTAATAAAAAAAATAGTTAATATTGTGTAATATAAATATGAGTAATTATATTATTTCCATATTTAATAAAAAAAATATTGTTTATTTTTGTAAAGTTCGTTTAGTTCGGGTAGTTCGGTTCGGTTTCTAAAATTTCGGTTCGATTCGAGTTCGGTTTCGGTTATTTGAATGATAAATTTTGATATTCATTGGATAATTTTATAATTCTGTTCGGGTTCAGAACCGGATATTTCGGTTCGATTCGTTCGGTTCTTCGGGTATCTGTTATTTTGTACACTTCTACATATAGGGGTGATTTAAATAGTATAATAATATGTTAGGTCTCACGAAGTATAACTTTAAAATAAAGGATCGAAAGAGAAAAACAAACAGACGATATATAATGACAATTGACCCCAAAGGTTTTAAACGAAAACAGAAGCTGTCTCTCTCTAAACCCTAATACTCTTTCTCCCTCTCAAGCCAGTGAGCAAAAATGTCGATTCCTTGTCTAACTGAAGAGACAGCCAAATTGGTTCTTCGTCAGGTACTACCTTCTCTTTCTACTCCTTGGTTCCTCTCTGGCTTAGTTGATTATGTTCTGATATATTGGCATCAATTTTTAGGTGGAATTCTATTTCAGTGATAGTAATCTTCCCATTGATGATTTCCTTAAAAAGACTGTTACAGAGAGTGAGGATGGCTGTAAGTTTCTAAATTCCCAACAATTCAAATCGCTTTGTGTTTTTTGATTTTTCTTATTGCTATGTGTTGATTTCATCTTCTTCGATGTAAACAGTGGTAAGTTTGGCTTTGATATGCTCATTCAGTAAGATGAGAGGATATTTGAAGTTAGGTGATTCGAAAGAAGATGAGATTCCTGAAGATACTATCAAAGCTGTTGCTGATACTCTTAGAACTTCTTCTTCTCTCAAGGTTTCAGAAGATGGTGAGTTCCTTCTTGTCTTATAAGATTCATGAAAGAATCAGACTTCTATTGAGTTGTTGTATGTTGGATAGGAAATAGGATTGAACATAAGTGCTTCAGTTTGTTAGGCTTTATGCTACTGATTCAAATGGTTTTGAATGTATTAGGCTGGAAAGAAAAATTGTTAGCTACATGGAGACATGTCTTTTATATTTGGAACCAATGAGTTTATTGAGATAGTGGTGCTCGTTTGGGAGAGATAGCCTTTACACCTTTAGTAAACGGATTTAGCAATCATTTTTGTTCTTGGATTTGCTTACACAGGGAAAAAAGTTGGTAGGAGTGTAGAATTGGTGAAGCTGGAAGAGTTGATTGACCAACTTAATGCTAGAACAGTAGCTGCTTCTCCTTTCCCATATGAGGTTAAAAGGGAAGATGTGGAATCATTTTTCAGTCAGTATGGAAAGGTAAGTCCACTATAGATTAACCCATTATTAAAGAGTTCAGTGAAATGTACCTAAGTGAATTAACTGGTTATTCAATTATGTGATATGTATGTGTTTTCCTTTTAGGTTAACAGTGTTAGGATGCCTCGTCATGTCGCAGAGACGAGATTATTTTCTGGCGTTGCCTTGGTTGAGTTCTCTACAGAAGAGGATGCCCAAAAAATTCTGAAGGAGAGTTTGATCTTTGCTGGTCATGAATTGGAGCTAAAACCAAAGTAATCCTACTCAGGCTTGAACCTGTTAACTTTCTATTTCTTTGATTGTTTGGATGCCTTACTTAAAGATGATATTATATATATATATTCAGGAAACTGTTTGATGAAGAAAGGGAGAAGGATGAAGAAAAATTTGCTTGTTACCGTTCTCAAAAGAGTTCTACAAATCAGAAGAACTGTTCTGAAAAAAATAAGAACTGTTCTGATCATGAGGCAAAGTAGGAGTTTGATTATTGCTAGTAATTTTCTTTTCTTGAACTGACGATTGATATATTGTAATATTGTAGTTATCCCAAGGGTTTGATCATTTCATTCACTCTTAAGCGCTCAGCTGAAGAAGGAACAGCAGAAAAGATCAGTTCTGAAGAGCCAAGTGATAAAACAATGGAAGAAAATGAAGCAATACCAGCAGATAATCTTGATGCTGATAAAGAAAATACTAATCAGGTTCAAGACCAAGGAACAGAGGATGAAGATGATGATGAGGAGAAAGAAGAAAAAGGAGCTCTAGCTACCCATAAAGATAATAAGGATGTTGTCTTACGCGAAGATCTCAAGGCCGTTTTTGGTAAATTTGGTGATGTTAAGGTACACAAAAGAGGTTCAATTACATTCAGTTTTGTTGCTTTTATATCCCATTGTTGATGTTGATTCCTTTATTCTTTTTTTTGCTGTGAAGTTTGTTGATTTCAAGATGGGATCTGAGACTGGATACCTTCGGTTTGATAAACCTGAAGCATCTCAGAAAGCACGTGCTGCAGCAGCATTAGCCAAAGAAGGTGGACTAACTGTAAAGAATTTTACCGCTGTCTTAGAACCTCTTGCTGGTAAAACCGCTTCGAACTTGCATCTTATCCCAAACTATATCTATCATAGTTAAGTTTAACGGTTAAACTGATCATATTGCTGTGTCAGGCGAACCTGAAAAGGAGTATTGGAATCTCCTTCGTAGCAAAGATAGGTTTGACAAAGGTGGCCGCGGAGGAAGGTAAGTACATGTTTTGGTATATGATTCTGTAAGTTTGGTGTGAGATTATATTGGTTATGGTGTATGCAGAGGAGGAAGAGGAGGAGGGAGATTCGGGCGTAAGAGAGGATCCGACTCACCAAATGGTCGTTCGAACAAAGCTCAAAAGGTTGAAGCTTGATCTTGTGACTTGTTTGCTTACTTTATTTACCTTATTCTAGAAATCAGCAAGCAATTCGTAGTAGTAGTAGTAGTAGTTGCTATTTTGCAAATTTTGGGTTTCATTTTTCTTCTGTTTCAATTGTTTTTCTCAAAGGACAGAACCAAACGACATTTTGATGATCCACTATGTATATTTACAACTCTGAGAATCCCATCCACTCTGATTTATCTTCTCATGATCAGTTCATAAACAAGATCCATTGATAAGCAGAGGTATGAGAAAAACCCGAGTATCACCACCGAGGCAACGGAAGGGTGAGCCCAATCTGTTAAGCAACCAGATCCTTCTTTTCAACAAATCAAGATCTTTGCCTGCTAGAAAGTGTATGAGTTACATTAGGCACTTCATTATAAAACTCGGGTTCGTCTTCTTCATCTGATGATAACAAAGATGAACCCATCCATGCTTTAAACCCTTCGTTCACTCGTCTTTCAACCTCTGGTGTGAATTCTATAGGATTAGCTTCAAGCATTTCCAAGCCTTGATGATTTCTGTTCCCAAACTCTCCTTCGTCGATAGTTAAAGCTACTCTTCTTCTAAGCAAGAAAGCAGTTCCAGTATACAAGATTACTAATCCCCATGACGAAATCTCATAACACCAAAACAATGGTACAGAACATCTGCTTCCTAATGTCAGGAGACTAGAGCCGAGAAATATGGCTAGAAGACCATATATGATAGCAACCACAAGATTTACAATTGACAGACAACGAACACCACCTAAGATTATTGAACAGGACAAAAAAGATCAATGATCTATTCAAGGTTTAAGCGTAGTGAAAAGAAACTCTGAAGAGACCAGAGTCTCAAAGATGGAATCACTAAAAGAGAGAGAAGAGAGTATACCCCTTCTTGAAGCACAGTAACTATTTTCAACTACTTTGAGAAACCCATGACGGTGAGGAGCAGAATAAGCCACAAAAACTCCTGCAGTATTGCAACAACATAACAAGAAAATAAGAAGAAGACATACCACAACACCTTATTAACTAAAAGACAACACAGAGGAGAAACTGTAGAGAGCTTTAGCCATTTAAGGATAGTAAAGCATTTAACAATGTTTCCATGTTGTTTCAGAGTTACTTTCTTTACCTAATAGATAAGACTCGACACTAAAAGTTCAACTAATTTGGTAACATGTAACAATCAAATTCTCGTGGTAAGCAATCTCTTATCATTCATCTGAAAAACAAGAACCCTAGAAACATAGAGAATTAGCTTTCGTAATACTTGCTTCAATCAAGACTATTAAAGTATCAATTTCGATTACAAAAACAAACAACAAGCATTCATTCTCTAACGATTTGGCCTATCCAATCGAAAATATGAAGCCATTGCCAGAACTGAGCATTGTACATCATCGAATAAAATCAGTGAGAACACAATTGAAAGAGAGACTGAAGCTTACCTGCTACAAGATAAATAGATGATAAAAGGAATATTATCATCGACGGGATGAAAACAACCATCCAGTAGTAATCCACAGTTTCTTGATCCGTCAAGTAAAAAGCACCGGGAAACAGATCGGAGTCACGAGATTTGCCATAGATAGACAATGACTGTAGCTTCCTGTCGCTGCAGAATGGCCTCTTCAGAACATCCGAAGGAAATATAATTCTCAAGCTAACGATCGTGCAAGTGAAGATGACGAAGCAAAGAAAAGCCACGAAAGATATTAGAGTTGGTCTCTGAAGCTTAATCCAGGCTCTATCTTCTTCCCTAAGACTATCGTACTCTTGTTTCGGCATAAATGCTTGACGTAACGCGTCTCCAATGATCGCCATTGAAGAAGAACAAGAAGGAAAAAAAAGCCCTAATCGGAAAACCAAAAATGAGGAAGAAGAGAGAAGCAATGAAACAATTAGGCGTTTTTAGAGCGATTGGGCAACTGCCGTCGGGCGTGTTATAATTACAAATAGACCCCTTTATTTACTCAAACTTCCAAAGTTACCCAAAATACCAAAAGAGAAGATAATAGTTGAAATGTTGAGACATTTTTTGGAAACAAAATATAAAATAAGTAAATACAAATTTACATTTTAAAATATTTTGGATAAGGTCTTCAAGCAGAGAATTTAGGGTGCAAATAGTTGTGTATATAGAGGAACATAATTTAGTGGAATTATGTATTTTTAAAAATTTATACAATTTGAATAGAATAAAAATTAGTGGAAATGTGCATTTCTCTAAATTTGTACCATTTAGGTTGAAAAATAAAAAAAGAAAAATCAACTTATTACATATGAAAAATAAATCTATGAACAAATTTTAGTGGAAATGTTCCTCTACATGAATTAGAGGAACATATTTATTCCTCTAAACTTTTTATTCCACATAATTATTTTCTATTATTATTTGTTCCACTAATTCTACTGACTACCATTTGCACCATTAGATTATAAAAAAAAGATGGTTACGTTCTTTCTAATTGAATGTAACTCTTACATATTTGTCTATAGAGACATTTACGAGAGTGTATTCAATATGACATTCGGGATGATTTGTATTAAAATAAAAAAATTAACTTTAAAAAATCACATGAAATCCAATGTTATTCGTACAAAAACCACATGAAATTCAGTGTTACTGAAAATATTTTAAGTTGTGGATTTTGAGTGACTTGATGGTGTTTTAGTGGAGTTTCTTTGTTAAATATACAAAGTTTTAAATTTTTTGATTTTATGTGAAATTGTAAAAAGTTTTATAATAAGTCACATAAACTTCTCCAAAATCACTTCAAATCTTTTAAAACTCTACTAAACATAAATTACTTCAAATCCTTCCAAATGTTAGATTGAATATGTCTCTTAAATGGCAAGGTGATACGTTGCAGTTTGTTACTAGATTCAAAGTTAAAGCAATATAACGAACAATGAAGTCAATATGTCCGAGTGGTTAAGGAGACAGACTCGAAATCTGTTGGGCTTTGCCTGCGCAGGTTCGAATCCTGCTGTTGACGTTTTTTAATTTTATTTTAACTAAACTAAAAAATAAATAAATAATTTATTTAAGGAAATATAATAATAGTTCTTTTAGGCGGTTTCGCTGACACGTACGCACTTACCCCGCCACAATCTTCCGTCACTCTTTTTTTNTTTTTTTCCATCTTTCGTCACTCTCATTCATTACTCACTGTCACACGAAATTTGCATGTTTATAGGGAGATTTTGCCACGACAGGCAAAATCTACATTTCCGTTTCTTTCAAATTCTCTGAATCTTCCCCATGGATTCTCGAAGCTTGGTTTCACCGATGAACTCTAACTTCTCTTCGTTAAACCTCTCTCGTCCTCTATGTCCTCTCACTCGCTTACTCGTTCCGTTCCGATCGGCTAAACTCGGCCATCGCTTCATTCCTACGGTTTCAGCGTCGATCTCCACTCCGAATAGTGAATCTGCTTCTTCTGGAGTTGGGATTGACACCGACAAGGATGCTGCTATCTCTGTTAAACCTGTTTACGTCCCGACGCCGCAAAATCGCCAGCTCCGTACTCCTCACAGTGGGTAAATTGATCCATTCGACGATATCAACTGCTTTTTCAGCTTCGAATTTTTGTTTCTGTTTAACTGGATTATCGTCGTTTTTGTTGGTGATTTGGATGTTCTTGTTTCGATCATTGTCACTTAAGACTAAGTAGTTGAAGATTTGCTTCATATACTTAATTGTGAAGCAATTTTTGTTTCTGTTTAACTGGATTATC
>OVAV01000575.1:0-10054 GCA_900406375.1 Iberis amara | reverse complement strand
AATGGTAAGGAAGT
Organism: Iberis amara; assembly: GCA_900406375.1. Classification (NCBI taxonomy): domain Eukaryota; kingdom Viridiplantae; phylum Streptophyta; class Magnoliopsida; order Brassicales; family Brassicaceae; genus Iberis; species Iberis amara. The sequence continues at coordinate 10,040 of OVAV01000575.1, read as the reverse complement.
GAGCGAGTTCGCAGTTAAAATTAGCCCTCTACAACGGAGCTGTCCGGGCCACGCAGAAGTAAGCTCGGTCGCGACACGATGTATCGCGTGAAGCTCGGGCATGGTTAAAGCTCAGGTGCCAGCGCAAGTATCCTAGGGGAAGGCGCTGAGTGCTACCGTGGGGAAGGGGCAATATGGCTCAGTCTATGCACGAGGGATCCCTGCTCGGTTGCAGGAAAGGCACGATGCTGCGAGAGCTCGGCTCGAGGTGTGGGCTCGGAACGGGGGGACCCAAGCTCAGGTGCAGGCAAGGCACGATGCTACGAGAGCTCGACTCGGGAGCATGGCCCGTACTAAGGAGGGCTTGAGGGCGAGACAGAGCCTAGCTTGGGCCAAGGAGAGCCGGGGAGTGTACGCGAGCCTAGCTCGGGCCGAGGAGAGCCGCAGAGTACGCTAAAGCCCATATCCAACCGAGGAGAGCGCGGTGCGGCGCAGGGCAAGCTTGGGCTGCGAAAAGGTCATTGATGTGTGGGAACCCAGCTCGGGCTGAGCGTAACTGCAGAGGGCTCGGCGATGGGCGGAAGCCCGACTCGGGCTGAGCCAAGGCAGAACTCCATGCGGGCTGAGGCGACGATGACAGCACGAGAGCTCATAGTGAAGGCCGAGTTTGTTCCTGGACCATCGCCAAAGGACGGTTGGTCGGTGTCAGTGGCGGAGGATTCATGGAGAGGAGAGAAAGAAAATAAGAAAGGAGGAGAAATGAGGAAGGAGAAGGGAGAAGTGTAATAGATAAAGTAAAAAAAAAAAAGTAAGAAAAAGAGAGGAAAAATTAAAAAATCAAAAGGTACTTTTACCAAGAACAGAAGAAGATCATTGTTTGAAAGTTAAGATTTGATCCGAAAGTTAGCGGAATTAATGACGAAAACAATTTTTCATGAAGTTTTAACCCGCGAAACGAATCACACTTACCAAAATTCAAAAATGTGATGAAATTCAAGAACACACAAAGTGAAAAAACGTTAGAGAGAAAATGAGGAAGGAATACCTTGTAAGAAATCTTGAGTGAGGAGTTATGAAGACTACTTGGGGTATGAAGTAGGAGTACAAGCACAAGAACCAAGAAACGCAATAGAGAAAAAGTGAGACCAGAGGGGCTTGGCACTTTACATAGTGGAGTGGAAGAGTGAGCCAAGGAATTCTGATTTCAGAATCATGATCCTCAGCTCTCTCTCACTCCGCCGTCAAATCCCCCCGAACCGTAAAACTCGCGGAATCTCAGGACGGCGTGAAGTTAGCAATTCCACCAAAGGAAATATTCCATTGATGGAACAGGGGAAAAATATTGGAGTGAAAATTGGACTCGGTCAGCTTGCTGGGCTCGGGTCGATTCGCGATCGGATCCAAGTCTTGGACATGGACTGTGAACAAGTCGACGGTACAGAGAAGAGGAGAATGGGCAAGTACGGCCCACTCCTAGCTGAATTGTAAGCGGAGTCTAATGGCGGTGCTCCTGGAGGTCCTGACAACGGTCACGATAGGAGAGCCACGTCGGTACTCCGGAAGGTCTTGACGACGGTCATGACAGGACAGCCGCGCCAGTACGCCTGAAGGTCTTGACGACGGTCATGATCAGAGAGTTTCGTCGGTGCTCCTGAGAGTCTTGACGACGATCATGTTAGGAAAGCCGCGGCGGTGGTCCTGAGAGTCTTGATGACGATCACGTCAGGAGAGCCGCGGCGCTGCTCCTCAACATGGGCCATTACTAGCCACTTCAGAGCCGATAAACGTGAGAAGAAGATAATGGACCGGCGTGGCCCATCACGAGCTGAGCCATAAACGGGAAGCCAAGTCTTCAAGAGAGTCGTGAGAGTGGAGTTAAGGAGCGGTTACGAGAGGAATTCAAAGAGGCATAACGGCGGATCAAGAGCACTAAAAGCGCACTAAATATGGAAGATGCTCTCGGAAGTCGCGTGGAGAGCTCTATAAAATGTCTTTCAAAGGGTCCTGAGAGGAGACCAAAAATCTTCTGTAAAATTTAGATATCTCTGAGAGAAAATTTGTAATACTTAGAGAAATTGTAACACAAAGAGATTGAATAAAGTAACACTTCTTATTTTCATAAATTTTATATTAGAATTGGTGTGAGAGATTATGCTCTCACAACATCTCCTGTTGTTGTGGTGAAGAATGCACTGACGGTGATGTGGCTAGAGCGATGTACTAGTGAATTGTAGCATGAGTACCTAGCTGTGAGTGAGGAGACAAAGATTGGTTAGTATGTGAAGGAGATGTCAGTGGGACACCCGAGGAGAGAGGAGATGTAGGTGGCCATTGTACGTGTTATAGATGAGAAGGAAACAGACAGGTCATTAGAGGAGGTTCGTTTGTTGCCTAAATCTAATAATTTTGTAAAAGAGAATTGATTTTCGTAGAATTCTACGTGTCTTGATACGTAAAGACGTGACTATGTTGGTTAAAAACAGAGAAATGCACTTTGATGTTGAAACAGAGAAATGTACTTTGATGTTGAAAATATCCAAAGAAAATGCAAGGTTTTGAGCGTGTATCGAGTTTGTTCCATGCATATGGGTGCAACCAAGGATAGCATAAGCATCCAAAAATCCATAATTTTAAATAATTTAGGGTTTCTTGAAAAAGATTTTGAAAGGGCGTTTGAAAATTTAAAGAAGCCGAAGGTAATTTATTAATTAGATATGTTGTCGTAGCAAAGGCATATGGCCAAAAATGCACCGGAACCATGGCATGTGAAAGTAGGGATAACCCAGTTTCAATAATGTGTCCATTTTTTTCTTCCAAAAATACCGTTATGTTTGGTTTATGTGGAAGAGAGATATGATGTGAAATACCATTTTTGGATAAAAAAGATGACAATGCAATAAAGTCTCCACATATATATAAAGTGAAAGTATCCCTCATTCCTCTATCTCTTCCATTATATCTGCAACCGAAGCTTATCTTCTTGTTCTTGGGGCCGGTGACCGTTGGTCGGGGCTGAGCCTTTTTTCTTTTAATTTCTTCAATACACGACATAATCCTCCTCCCTTTTTGTCTTTTTCCTTTGTTTTAGTGTTTCATTGGCTTTTGTCCACCGTTAGCCTCTTGTTCCAGATTCATTGCCGGTTTAGGTTGCATGTCCGATTTGATGCTAGATCCAATAGCCTCCCCTCTCAGTCGGTTTTCTTCTCTTACATGCGACTTCGAAGGAGCTTGGTTCTTAGCGGATGAACCTAGTTTGAGCTTCACGGTGTTACCCGGCTCTGCAACTTTCGCGGCGGTGACGGACGGTTGGCTGTTGGATGGTGGTTGCTCTTGATTGGGGCTCATGGTGTGATACAGGTCAATGTGTTAGCTACAGGTGGGAAGAATCGGCGGCGAGGAGGTGTTTCTTTTGATCTTCTCTGGTTTCTTGTGGCGGTGGTCTTTGGTCTTTGGTGGATCCGTTCCGGTGAAGATGGGAGGGAGTCAACGTCGCAAGTTTCTTCTCGGCAAAATTTTTGTGTGATGTTGGATTGGACATGTGTCCTTTTCCTCATCCACAAAATTTTAATCTTTTGGCTTCGGTTTTTAAGGCATGTTTATGCATATTTGGTAATGAATAATGTCAACTTCTTGTATTTGTTTTTTTGTTTGTCTTTGTGTCATGGTCGTCTCCTAGAATTCGTTGGGGTTGGTGCCGATTCCCGGTTCGGGCGGATCAGACCCTACTGGCTGGTATTTTCAGCCTTGAGGTAGTATGTTCTGCTCTTCCGTTGGAAGTAGTGCTCTCCCACGCTCGGGTTTCGGTCCGGCGTTGGCTCTTTTCTTCCCTTTTTGGGAATTTTTTTTAACCCTTTATGAGTCATGATATACCTCGTCGTAGGTGTCTCTCTTCCCGTTCCTGGGAATGGTTCTGATTTCTAATGAAATTTAGTTTGCCGACCAAAAATAATAATAATAAAGTCTCCACATTGTCGGTGTAATATGTAACAATACGTGTATTAAATCGGTCTTTGACAAGCTCTTTAAAACGTTTAAAAGTTTCAGCAACATAATATTTTTGTTTCAAAAGATAAAGCCATGTATATCTTGTATAGTGATCAACAAGTACTAGATAGTATTTGTAACCATAAAAAGAAATTGTGAGAGAAGTCCACACATCGGAGAAAATTATTTGAAGTGGTTTTGTTGATTTAAGAGTTGAGTTACCAAAAACAAGTTTATGAATCTCAATAGTAGAACAAGAATTGCAAACTAGAGAATCCGGAACTTTATTAAATAATGGTGATGAATGTTTAAAAATTGTTTAGTGCAAAATAGAAAAATTTTGGATGGCCTAAACGAGAATGCCAATCACGAGAAGTAGTTTTAATACTAGAAAGATCTTGAAAACAAGAATATAAGTTGTTTGGACACGCATACATTCCATCCTTAACACTCTCGGTTTGTATTGGTGTTCCCGGAGTTCCTTCACCTAAAAAGAAAAAGGGTCAAAGGTTATCGATACACAATTATCCGCACAAAATTGATATATAGATATTAATTTTTTAGTCAAATCAGGGACACATAAAACATTTTTAAGATGAAGGGATCTAGAGGGAGAAGTAAGAGATATTAAACATGTATGAGTGATTCCAAGCGCTGACCCATTCCCAACAACAACATCATCATGCCCTTGGTAGGATGAGTGAATGGAGAGATTATGTAGATTAGAAGTTATGTGGTTTGAAACTCCATTGTCTAAGAACCAGGAGGATGTGTCGGGCGTGTATAAGGTGACATGAGCACAGGATTGCCAATTAGATTGATGTTGTAGCTACTGTTGAGTCTGGATAAGTTTAAATTGAGGGCACCAAAGTACACTGTGCCCTTGATTTCCACAAGCCTTTCACTTACCTAAATAGGGTTTGAAACTGCGACGAGTGTTGTTTGTGTTGTCATGATAGGCATGCTGGCCGTGTTGTTCAGTCTATGAGCGCTAATTAGTGCACCACTTTTGTCGCGGTTTGTAAGAGGCAACATTAGCAGTGATAGGAAAGACGTCATCAGAGGTGGGCTTGGTAATGATTGCGGTTTCGCGGTTGAGGAGCTTTCGTGAAGCTCAGGAAGACAGATGGGCGATTCTCTATTGTTTACTGATCAACAACAAAATGATAGTTTTCAGAAAGACCACAGGAAGAGAGATGGGCGAGTCCATGTTGTTTACTGGTCAACAACAAAATGATAGTTTTCAGAAAGACCATCGTGTATGTGTTCCACCAGATCTTCAATGTCAATTGGCTTTCCCAACAATACCAATTGATCAAATTTTGTTTTCATCAGCTGTATATAATCAACAATCGATTTAGTACCTTTGGTTGATTTCTTGATCTGGTCTTTGAGTTATTTAACGTGCCCTCTTGTTGGCTTGTCGTGAGTATTGGAAAGGATCTCCCAAGCTTGGAGAGTGGTGGCCGCACAGGCAACAAGCGGTTGTTGGGAGGTGGAAATAGTGCCTAGGAGTGCGGTGAAGATGAGCTTGTCTTGTCGAACCCAAGTGACATAGGTTGGGTGGTTTTTAGATACAGTACCATCAATAGTAACTGTGAGTGGTGGAAGCGTCACATTAGGAAGAATGAACTGATGAAAGTCGTGACCTTCGAGAAAGAGTCGAACCTGTTTACTCTAGGTTATTTAGTTAGTTGCAACTAACTTGGTGATGCTGGACATATTTATATCCAGCAGTGTTTTATTTGGATCTGCGAGATTTGGCACATAGGAGGCGGTGATGTCGTTGCCAGTAGCCATGAGTATTAAGTAGAGGAGCATGAGAAGAAGAAGAGAGTACGTAGGGGCAGCAAAATATATTTTATTTGATCGAAAAAGCTGCTAATACCACGTGATTATAATGGAATTCTCTTAATATTATTACAGAGGTGAGTGAACAATATATATACACGGACATAAGACCTAATTCTATTTGTGTTAACTATATAATTGATAGTTAATGTGATTGATACTAATGAGTATTAATGGTCATATGCTTAATACTAATAGAAAAGACTGCGCATATGCGCGGGTACTGTGTAACAATCCCTTCCATGTACCGCTGCTTCCGAACCTAACAACTCATTAGTATATTAACGTCCGCTTTGGGCCACAAGTGCAGTTTTTTATTGGATCTCAATCCAAAAAGCCTTGTACAAATTAATAATTATACTCCATTATATATTAGTATACTATTTGGCTAATAATCTGATATGAGATGTTTGCTATTGATCCTAGATCTCACACACTGGCCTAGTAAATATAAGAAAGAGATCAACATAGATGAAAAATTTTAGGATATAAATAATGTGGCTCACGACCACGAGTTTATATATATAAATAAAAATAAAGTTGGATACAATTAGACCGCAAGCTTTTGGACAAGAACAAAAATGATTTCGGATATTTTGAAAACATTCATGTTATATAAAGTGAAAGGAGATTGTTGAATTGGACCACCCTTTCTCCATGTGTTTTCGCATTCAATCATAGCGTTCGTCCCAAGTTTTGTCAATTCATCTACTTCCCCGTATGATTTTTTCAGTCCACGTTCCCAAGCAGTTTGGAACTTAGCCGAGGCGATTCCATAATTCCTCTCACAAACTTCAATCCGTTTTTTCCCGATCGACCACTGAACTGTTTACGAACGTTGTTAAGGTGTCCGGTTGCATCGTCCACTTGCATTTTTGATTGCGATATCTGATAAAATTTTACAACAAAAAATGATACATTATCTTAGTATAAGAGTAAGCTACAATATCTCAATAATTTTCTCTTTACGTTTGTTTATTATATCTTAAATCTTTACAAGAAATGTTGAAGTCACGCACCAACTCAATACATCTTAGTTTTTGTTTAGGTTTGGTACCAAAAAGTTTAGGCGTTAAAATTTGTTTCGCTTGATTTCATAACACAAACTAACAAGATCAATTATTNCGTTTCTCCAACTTTTTTTTTTTTTTTTTTTTTTTTTTCTGATAAAACCAGACCAACTTGTAAACTTAGAATTTCCAACCAATACATTAATTACTAAAAATATGCTGAAAATAAACCCATTGCCCAAAGTTAATGATTTGGGTTATTGATTTTAGTAATATTTTTTGCAAAAGATATTTTGCTTTAATTACAAAACGAAAGACGTATGTATACATGACCTTTCAATCATAGAGATTTAGAGTAAATAAGAGGGAATGCAAATATAAACATCAAAAAGTGATAGATGCAACTTAGAGAAGACTAGTTATTGGTCTCTTGGCAATTGGCCGACCCTCTTTTGTGCATTTGTACTTTATAGGTTATTATGTACTTTATGGTTATGGTTTTTTTTCTTTTTTTTTTTGGATGACCAGAGTGTTTTGGAGCAAAATTCATACATCTCTTTAGGACGAGGTCCAAATGGCTAAACCCTAAATTTTAGGATCTAAGGGTTTAACCACTAGGCCAACTCATCGTTGGTGTTATGGTTATTTTGATCATTTATAATTAAATAAATATCTAAATACAAAAAAATATATATAATAATAACATATAAAATATATATATATATATATAATATTACCGCAATTACAAGTACGTCACTGAAATCGCGTGCGTTTGCTATTCGTGGATCTGGTTCAAGAAGTGTTTTGCAAAAGGCCGCATCAGTCGTCTCGTTGCAGAAGTTATCAATGTCTTGGATTGGAATTGCATTTACTATTGAAAATGATAGTAAGAACGACAACAATGATGTGAAGAAATTCATGTATTTAAAATGAATTGTAGCCATACTAGCAGAAAAATATGGTGTCTATTGTTTTTACTTTTGTGGGTTTCAAACATTTTGATTGTTTTTATAATACATGAATGAGATTTATTGATAAGTTATGAAAGTTTATGATGGTAATGCAATAATATAGTAACATAAATTATATTAATAGCAATTAGAAAACGTAACAAATGTTATCAGCTTATTTATTTTAGTCAATTTATATATTCTTTGTTGCCTTATTAATAAGTTTCTTTTTGAGTTATTAACTTATGTTTAATATTTAATGTTTGTGGACATAAATTTTGTAAAGTAGATAATTTTTATTTTATTTGGTTTATTTTATTTACATAGTTGTTTTATTAACAACATTGACTAGTATTTTTTAAACTTATTTATTTATGCTAAAATTATACCGTTCACATGTGACTTATTAAATTTGACTAATATTTTATTTCAATAGACTAATATATTATTTTATGTCATACTTATTTTAAAATTAGTTAAATTATATTTTGGTTGGTTATTTTGACAAAAGACTTTTATTATTTCTTTTGAAGTGATTTTTTTAGAAATAATTACTACAATCAATTTGATTTTTTGTTTTTGAAATTTATAATTTTTAGTCTCAGATTTTTTTTAAAAAGTTTTTCAAACTAAAGACTTATAAGTTATTATCGGATGCATGGCCAACTTAAATCTCTAAGGGTCTAATCCATAATACAAACCACCAACCCAAAAACTCAAATACCCGAATACCAGATCCGACCCAGATCTTAAATGCAATAAGCCCAACAAAGCCCAAACACATTAGAAACCCTAATCAAACTGAGAGAACTTCAGTCGGGGCCGCCTCAAATATGCGGATCCACCGGAGACATATCTGATGGTCGAGCCGACGGAGAGCCGAATTACTAGCGACACAGGACCGCCGAGGGGGCAAAACAAAAGAAAAAAAAGAAAGTAGACGAGAAAGATGACATGAGAAATCTGGTGGATGACTTCGCGGGAAAAGTAGAAACGAGATAGAGGGGACCAAGCAAAGGACCGTCGACGTTGGTCTAGCTCCTGCATGTCGCGCCGTCATCCCCAGGAGGTAAGCGTCGTGCCGAAACCCCCTGCGTCGTCGGTGACTTCGTTCTTCCCGCCTGCCGCTATTTCCCTTGAAAGCAAACTACCTCTTCCTTCTCGCTAAGCTGCGCGTACGAGTGATCAGGTCGCAGACACTTTGCGGATGCTAGTCGTCGCCTCTTCTTTTGCCTTGGATCTGGATCTGCGTCTTCAGCCGGCGGAGTAACGGACTACGATGAAGCTCCGTGGGCCGGCGGCCTCCTTTCGCTGCCGAAATCACCGGGAAGCCGCGAACGCGGTGAAAAAAGTTATGGTCAGAAGACTTGGCAGGCAGTGCTCCTCTTCTTTTCCACTGTCTTTTCTTCCTCGGGGAAAGAAAAAGAGAAAGAGAAAGAGAAAGAGGAAGAGAGAAAATATCGATGGATTACTTTAGTCTTAGCTTAATTTGAATATCTTTGACTCGAATCAACTATGAAAAGAGAAACTAAATTTTATTAGAAAGAATGATCAAGTCAAAATCTTCTTAAAAATATTGTATCTTATGAACGTTTACGCCAAAATGGCAAAATAGTATCGTTTATTCAAAAAAATAAAAAAGAGGTTTAGAAAAGACATTATTCAACCTCAAACAAAAAAAAATAATTAGAATTTTCTCTATTATAGCGTCCTCTGGCCATGAAAAAGCAGATCTGGCCTTAACTAATGATGTCACGTTTTCGGGCCCAACAATGGTTTCATATTCACAATCCCTTTTAAGGTGCAAATGATTTCACAAAAAATTTACCATTTGTCAAAATTTATTTTTTAGCTGAAAATAAATGGGTCCATTTTTGTGGCAGAATAATGAATAATTCTGCAGGAATTAATTTCTCTTGAAAAATGAAGAGGAAATGAGTTCCCCCACTTTCTTTTTATAATTTTTTTTTATAATTCTATATCAAAATAATGATTAACATTTTAAATAGATTCTTTTATATATCTTTAATGGTATTTTATATTTAATACCAAAATTCATTTTATTTTGTTGAATATATCAAATATTTAAATACTGTTCAAATATATTCTATTTTAAATTCTAAAATNTATGTATATAAAAATTTTATCAAGTTAATTCTTTATATAAAAAAATATAAAAAAATAACAATGACTCGTAAAACGACATGAAATTCACTATCAACGTTAATTTATTTTAATAATATTGTTTTGTAATTTGAAATCAATA
>OVAV01000574.1:0-17348 GCA_900406375.1 Iberis amara | reverse complement strand
CAAAATTTGAAAGTTCAGGATTTAAATGGCATTTTTCCCCACGATTTTAATAAAACTATTTTATATAATAAAATCGAAGAGTAGCTAATTATTGCTTTATTTTATTTATTACATTGGGAAAAAAAAAGAAGAAACTTTTATTTAACCGGGAACAATCAGATCTCATCGAAAACGAATCAAACACTGCCAATAATAACACTCAGAAGAACCAAAACGTGTAACAATATTTGCGAATCAGATGCTAATTCTCTGATTTCAATCCTCTTCATTGAATTGTTCTTGATTTCACCACAAATCTGAATGGCATGGAATTGATTTCTTCGTCTTCTTCTTCTTCTACTATTAGAAACTTAGCGTTGTGTTTAACCCTAATCTCCATTCTCGTCTTCTTCTTCTTCCTCACTACATCCATTCCAAGTTCTTTGGATCACACTCCGAATCGGTTCCTTCTCGACGAATCCAACTTCACAAACAGTAATACCTCGAGGATTGATTCAGAATCCTCTTGTTTCTCCACTAGATCTCACGATTATGGAATCATCGATTATTTCTCCCTCCATTTCTGTTTCTTTAGCCAAAACTTGTTCATCACCATCCCAGTATTGTCTCTCCTCATTCTTCTACATTTCTACATACTCATCAAAACCGCGCAGACTCACTTCTCCACCGTCACGACGAAGCTCGCCGATCGTCTCAATTTGTCTCCAAGTATGGCGGCTGTGACTCTATTGGCGTTAGGTAACGGCGCACCGGATGTATTTGCTTCCGTCGCCGCCTTACGTGGTGGTCAGTATCGAACTGGATTCGGAGCAATCTTATCCGCCGGAACTTTCGTCTCAGCTTTCGTTGTTGGATTTGTAGCGATCTATGCAGCGCCGTTTCCTGTGGATGCTGCGTCGTTTGTTAGGGATGTGCTATTCTACTTGATCGCTGCTTCGTTCTTGTTCTTTGTGTATTTGAGTGGTGAGATATTTGTGTGGCAAGCAATTGGATTCGTTGGATTTTATATTTTCTTCGTTGGATTTGTGTTTTGGATGGATTTTGGTACTAATGTTGAAAGAGGGAAGATTATTAGTGAGGAACAGAAGGATTTGTTGAGAGTTAAGGATTGTGAGATTGCAATTTCTGATGAGAGTTATAAAGTAGAGAAAGAACATCGATTTTCTGAAGTTTTTCAGCTTTATGGATTGGTAAGAAGTCTTTTTCACTCATCTGTAAGCTTAGTTTGTTGATCATAATGCTTGAATTGTATGATCACATCATCTTCAACACCATTTGTGGAAATCTGATATTTCTGAATTTGGATTATGTTGTATGTTGGATTTGCTTAACTATCATTGTTGGCTCTCTTTTATCCTCTTAGGTACTCGTTGGTTTAGGGTATGTCTTTGTGTTACTAACACAGTGTTAGTCTAGTGAATTACCGTTGTAAGTAGCTTAGGTGGATTTTTCCGAAAATTTTCAACTTTATGGATTGGTAAGAAGTCTTCTTCACTCACCTCTAAGCTTAGTTTATTGATCATAATGCTGGAATTGTATGATCACATCATCTTCAGGACCAATTTTGGAATCTGATACTTCTGATTTTAGATTATGCGTATGTTGGATTTTCTTAACTACCATTGCTGGCTCTCTTTTATCCTCTTAGTTACTCGTTTGGTTAGGGGAAGTCTTTGTGTTAGTCTAGTGAATTACCATTGTAAGTAGCTTAGGTGGTTTCATCTGGATTGTAGTTGTGTTTACAGGTCATGAACAGTCATTGAATCGGTTTAGCTACAGAGTTAACATGTTAAAAAAAGAAGCTAAGCAAAATGAGTTTGGGGTGTGCTGGTTTCGTGTGGGGTTGGGATATGAATTAGTCAATACTCGTTTATCATGTGTATTTCTTTGGTTAATCCAACTATAGGAGTTTACCAGTTTGGTTCATATCCGGTTAATCTACTTACTCTGTTAGGCTGATAAGTTTGAGCGTTACCACCTTAACTTCGATGTTATGGTTAATCGGGTTTGTCTGATTTTACTTTTTCGATGCTTTGGTTGCAGATCTCGAGGATCTGGGAAGTACCTGTATCAGTTCTTTTGATGCTTACCATACCAAAATCTTCTCCTTCTGAATGGTCTCGATTTTACCGATCTGCCAACATTATTTTCTGCCCACTTGCTCTTTTATACGCTTGCAACTCATTTGTACCACTAAACCACCCAATCTCATTCCTCTTTCCAAACACTCATCTCCCTCTTTGGCTCCTAGTCCTCTTCATGACTTCTTCTCTAGCTTTCCTTCACTTCACAATCGAAAAACAACCTCCCAAAACCGAGCAATTGCCGATTATCATCATAGCTTTCATAATGAGTGTTTTCTGGATATCAACAATCGCCGGTGAGCTACTCAACTGCTTAGCTGCTCTTGGAACCCTCCTCAAACTACCTCCGGCTCTCCTTGGCTTAACCGTTCTTGCTTGGGGAAACTCGGTTGGTGATCTTGTAGCTGATGTTGCAGTTGCAAAAGCGGGTCGACCAGCAATGGCTATGGCTGGTTGTTTTGCTGGTCCAATGTTTAATATGCTTGTTGGACTTGGAACAGCCTTGGTGATACAAACAGCTAATGTGTATCCAAATGCTTATGAACTTGGTTTCCATGTAGGTATTGTGATTGCTTTCGTCTTCTTGTTGCTTAGTTTAATGGGATCTCTGTTAGTTATAACTTGGTCTAGATTTCGAGTTCCGAGATTTTGGGGGATTTGTCTTGTTGGACTCTATGTTGTTTTCACGTTTGTTAGTTTAATCATTGCTAAGTTTTCAACTTGATCATATGCTTAAAACTCTCTGCATTGAAATTAATTTTGGATCACTTAGAGTTTCAAGTTTGTAAAATAGTTTGGTTCGAATCTCACAAGTTCTTGAGATTGGAGGCAGATTAGGTAAGTTTGATAGATAGATACAAAGATTTTGGAATCAAAGTTATGAGTAGATCCGGTTTACTGAACCGGTTTCTATTTCCATTGATTGTACTGGTTTGGTTTCTCTGTATGATATGTATAAACCACAGTTTATTCTTTTGATTAATGAGAATAATCTCAAACTAGAGAACATGCATTTGTAACTAATGAATACACAAACTACATAGACATTTCTTCACTTCCACCATATTTATTTTTTATTTTTTTAGGTTATTATAAACCAAATCAGTTAAGACAAGTACTCATTTCGTGTCTTTTTAAAAATTGTTTTATTTTAAATGGAAATTAAAAATCTCTGTACAGAAACTTATAAGTATATAGCTTTTTGGATTAATATATATATATATATATATATATATATATATTTGTATTATAATTTTTTATTGATAAATTTAGTTAATGATAGTTTTTTTTTTGTCAACAGTTAATGATAGTTTTTTTTGAGAATTTTTTAAAAACACCATATTTTTTAGGTAGTTTAAAAAATATTACGGATTTTCATTTATTCCAAAATATCACAAATTTTTCTTTCTAAAACTAAAATTTTATATTTAAATTGAAACTCCAAAAATGAATAGTAACCATTCAAAATTAAATTCTAATTAGTGAATAAAATCCAAAATTTTTAGATTAATTACTCTTGTTTGTGAAATTTTTGGAAAAAATATTCAATAGTATTTCCAAAATAATTTAGGGTGTGCGGTATTTTTTAACTTGTGATTTTTTTATAATTTTGTTAAATAAATAAATTAATATATGTATTGTCTATGTGACTACTGTGATATTGCTTCATAATAAGTTTTTTTGTCAGAACATTAATGTGATACTATTACAGTATTAGTGTCTTTTAAATATGATCGTAGGACAATTACATTTCACTTGGGAATAAAATGAAGTTAGAGGAACACAGATAGCAACGCATTAACAAATGTCACACCTTGACAAATGTCAACTGAAACCTCTTCAATTTTTAAGATTAAAAAAATTTAAGAGATACAACTTGTCAAATGAAATTTTTTTAATTTTTGAGAATTTAGAGTATAAAACTTAAAACATTTTCAATAGCACATCTTCCATTTTTTATAATTTAATAAAAAATTAAAAACTATATAATTTAAGAAGCACACATCTTCAATAGCACATCTTCCATTTTTTACAAAATTTATTAAGAATTTTTAGAATAAAATAAAATAAAACTCAAGAGACACACTTTTTCAATTGAAATCTCTTCAATTTTCGATAATTAAAAAACTAAAAATTAAAAGACATACCTTTTAAAATGAAACTTCTTCCATTTTCGAGAATTAAAAAATACAAAATAAAAGTAACGGTAACTAGAACTTTCTAAGAGGGTTTCTAAAACATTACTTTTGAATACAAAAGTAACTCATGATGGTGTCAGAATCCCCGCAGTAAGATTTCGTCTTATTTGTGAAGTTATGACACATAATGCTCAGTATACAATAATTTCAGGAAAATTCATCAAGAAGTTATTCTATATATATTTTGATAATGGCACTAAACAACCATATGTTGGTTTTCATTTGCATATATTGATAATAGCACTAAACAACCATAGTTCTGCTTATTCTGTTTATGTTGTGTGATTTATTTGTAATAAAAACTATATTAGTATCTACATTTTAGGAACACAATCTTTGGGAAATAAATCACAAACATGTCAGTCAAACTTTGAATGTTTAACACACGTTACTCTCGACCTCATTAAAAGGTTAATATAAATAGACACAATTTTATCTTTTAAAAGCAGAAGAAAAAAAAATCAAATCCAAAACGATGAAGTATTTATCGTGCTTTTTCTTTATTATATTATTTTATTTTGGATTTGGTAACACAAAATCAAGCTTGGAAAATCTGGTACATTTAAAAATTTCTCTTATTTGAGGAATTGTGCTTACAATTTATTGTAATTTGAACGGAGCCCAATAGGACGGTCATTTTTGAATCCTGGACAAAAGTATGATTATACTTTTCTTGGTGAGTTGATTGGCAAAAACAAGTTGGAATGTGTTTTTACACAAAGACACTTCCATACAGGTTTTACAACATTTGAAGGTGATGATCATGGTAAGCAATACTTTTAGGGTGCTAGAGAAGGTGGAATTTATTTTACACATAGTAAAGATCCATATAAGTTAGAGTATAAATGGGGAAATTTATTCAACAACAAATAAAAATAATATTTCGTTACTCAAATGAAGTGGAATATATTTCATCTTTATCTTATGTTAAGAGATTGCAATCATATTTATCTTATGTTAAGATATTGAAATCATATGTATTGTTTGTGTGACTATTGTAATATTATAAGTTTGTTTGTGAGAACATTAATGTGATATTTCCAAACGTTTTTCATATTGGGTTCACCAAATTAAATAAACGAACTTGTTTTCCTCTCTAAGCTAAATATTTTACTTTAGAATCTCAAGTCCATTTCTTTCTTCTGTCCACTACTCTAGTTTCTTTACTTTTTTTTTTCACCACAAACTCTTACCTTTTTCACTTAACCTGTGTGTTCATTATACAAATTCAAACCTTTTGTACAAACTTATAATTAGAAAGTATTAGCCTACCATATTTATATCAGAAACAACTAATCATTTACCAATTTATATTTACTTTTTCTCAAATATGATTAACCGCCTAACTCTAGTACTCTACTATATAGCTAAAGTTGATTAATTCTTATTAATCAAAATTTATATCTATTTACACCATACCACACTAAAACTCATGTCAACCAAAAAAAAAAAAATTATAATCATGTGTGTTCTGTTGTGTGTAGTTTCATTTGAGAGACCTAAGAGATATCAATCACATGTCTTCTTACAAGATGGAAGTTAGAAGCCACAGATGCAATAACATACTGTATATTATAACGCCAAGCCTTGCTTGAGGACGGCTCATTAACACTCTTCCACTTGAGACCCTGCATTGCACAAAATCAAATCCAACCCCTCTATTAAGATAAACAATTTGAGATCAGTTTTGATATAAGTGAGCGAGTGTTTACCATATTCCATCGACTCGATCTGCTATCATCTTCCCTTGCGTAGGAATCAGACCAGACATGTTGAGAGACTTGAAAACATGTCCTGCCAAAGAAAATAGATATGTGTTTAAGATGCGTTAACTTAGAGGCTCACGTCAATACTGTAAACAAAAATAGAGTAATATGCAGATGCTTCATTCCTGACCTTTATCTTCATCTGTTTCGTTGCGGTCAATTAGTTTATCGGACTCTGAATCTATGTTGATCGAAAGATGATCCGTTGAACCTTTCCTCAGGGTTCTCACTTGCGCTGCTGTAGGCACAGGTGATATTGATTTTTGTACCATGGCCCCCTGCGCCAAAAAAATGTGTTCAATCCAAACTTGCAGATCAAAAATATCATCGATTTCTCTTATGTCTCTCAAATGAATCAAAATAGCAGTCAATTTTGTATTTTAAACTCATAACTAAGTCACAAATAAAAGTATAAAGGACCAGTACAATTATGCCATACGTGGCATACACAAGGGGTCAAGAATAAGCTGAAAATAGCACAAAATAAAAATTTACCTTGTCCTCGATTTCAGATATCTCTGAGGTAGAAGGTGCTTCGAAGATGCTCCTTTCATGAATCACATCAGGCTGAATGGCTTTGCTTTGAAGTTTATCCTCAAAGTCTTTGATTTTTAATGACAATTTGTCCACAAGTTTTTCGCTGGCAACCAACTTTATAGCAAGTTCTTGTGCCCTTGATTTTGAACTTTCCGAATCTAGGGAAAGGGAAGTAATTTTTCTCTCTAGTGCTTGTAAGAGTGTCCATGGCTCGGAGAAGTTTGGGCCTACCACATGATCATTGCTCGCCAATATACCCAGCAATTTTTCCAAGCCTGAAATTAGCTTGGAAAATTCGTTATTTACCTTCGCTAGCTCTAGCTCGGTCATATCCATTGTTTCAGCCGACTTCTTCAAACCTTGAATTTCAAGATTCTTTTCTGCCAAGGTGGAATTGTGATCTTTTTGTCTATATGTTAAGAGGTCTATCTGATGCTGCATCTCAGGAACATTATTAACAATTGCAAATATTTTCTTTACGTCATATGGATTCCCAAAATATTTTTCATTGATCGATTCTACTGAAGGCATCTCAATACCATTTATCTTGTCAAAAAGGGCATGCATATCCGAAGCTGGAATTAGATTTTCCTTTGCTTCTGCAACTCGAGAAAAATAACACATGTCATTTCAGAAAATCGGTAAATATATTACGAAGGAAGAGACAACAAAAGAAAAATATATTACCTTGCTCTTGCACCAACAGTTTATCACATAATGTAGACAATTCCAACTCTTTTTGGTGCCATTTTTCTTCTTCGGCTTTAAGATTTTCCAGCTGAAGTTTTAGATCTTGGCAAAAAACTTCCGTAGATTTCATTTTGGCCTCGGAACTTGAAACCTTTGTTCGGTTTTGATCTCTTTCTAAAACAACCTTTTCTAAAGTGACAGATGCACCTTTTAGTTTGTTCTCCATCTCTTGGATTACAATAGCAGCTGCATTACTTGTTGTCTCAAAGAGCTTCAGAGTAGTACATGCCTTCTCTGTGGCAGAAGATAATTCTTTTACTCTCTGAATGCATTCACTTACGTGAAATTCCTGTGGGTATTCGGTTGATTCAGTTCTGCTACCGTTTTCATATTCTTGAAACTGAACCAATTCTATGAGACCATTATTCACTTCCAACTTTAGTTCGCAGGCAGCCTTTCCACATACAGACATCAAAGATGACAAATCTTTTTGTAATGCAGATATAGTGTTTTTCTGTTCACGAACAATGTCTTCCGTATTCCTCATCTGTTCTTTCAGGGACTCATTATGACCCATGACATTTATGACATCAGCCTTAGCTGCTGTCATTTTCTCTAACAACACCAAAATGAGTGCATCAATGGAAGTTGAGAAAACCTCAAAGTTTTTCTCAAGTATTTTGTTTCTCAACTTGACCCCCTCTGCGATCTTCCTAAGGGATGAAGAAATTTTGTCTTCATCTGAGTTCCTTTTACTATTCTCCAACTTTGTATCTACTGAATCATCAAGGCCACTCAGCAAGGATTTCGCCACAGTCGAATCATCCTGAAAATAATTAAGGTTATCAAGAGAACTGCTTTATAAATATTCCCCCAAGAGACTCATAGTCTGGTCCATCTATATTGCTAGATGTGCATATGTTGTATAGATGCAAAGCCGGAGCTAAGATTTTCGGGGCCCCATACGAAATAAAATACTAAAAAGTTTTCAGGTTTTTTTTCCTTAAAAAAATAGTAAAAATTTTAGTTTTTTATATATTTAAATTCAAGTTGATTTGGTATCCAATAATAACTTGGGACTCACACAATATTTAGTAAAATCAAAATTTTTTCTTTAGATACCCAATGCGTGGCAGATAAATTAGTCAAACACTATCTTTTTATCTGTTGATTATTAAAATAAGGTTTCTTTGTGGAGAGAAAAAAAATACACAAAATATTTTTTACATAATTTTTTTTTAAAAAAAGGGCCCCATTAAAATGCTTCAAAGCAATGCCCTCAAATCCGGCTCTGTATAGATGTATATACTAATCAACTTCCACACAAAACATATTCTAACTAGATGTGAGCATCCTTGGAAAAAAAAATTGGTGATTCATATAGGAAATGCCATGTTTAGAAACAACAAATATGCAAAAAAGAATGTGAAGGAATACGATAAACTAAGATAAAAAAATTCAACAAACATAAGAAGGATTGATCAGGTAATGTTTGAGAATATTGTTACCTCTATAACATTGTCCATCTCCCATGTTAATCTCTTCTCACCCAAATTTCTTGTGATATCTCTAACAATGGCATCCATGTCTTTAAGGCTCTTGAATTTTCTTTCCAGGAATTCATTCACACTATAAATTATCCCTCCATCCTTCAATAGCATCTGGAGATCATCAAGGTGAGAAATAATCTCCAAAGAGTTGCTATGCGAGTTTCCACTTGATTCAGCTAGCTCTTTCATGCATACATTAAGTTTACTACTGAGAGTTGATATCTCGACTTCATCCTTCGCCTTTTCTCCCTGTAAAGTAGAAAGACTATTCTCTGCCTTCATTAGTGCCTCCTCAAGGGATCCTATTGTCAATGAAGCGTTGGTCATCTTGCTTTGCTCTAAGTCTACCTCAGTTTGAAGCTTTTCTAAATCATTCTTCAAATTTGTAGTAAGAACTTTTTCTTCTTCAATTTGTTCGGATAGAGAATTCATGTTGCTTTCTGTCTGAGAAAGTGTTTCTTCAAGTGATTTTATTGTGCTATGTGCTTCTATTAATTTGTTACTCTGATTTAAAACTTCTTTTTGCATCTTCTCTAGCTCCATCTCTGTAGTAGCAGTTTTTCTTTGAGCTTCTTCCTTTTCACTGATGATATCATATATATTTCTTTCCGCCTGCATGAATGAAGCTTCAAGTGTATTCCTAGTGGCACATGCTTCATCCAGTTCGCTAGCCAGAGAAGAAGCCTCTTCAACTGCTTTCTGCATCTCAAGTTCAACATTTTCCTTGGCAGCTTTGACTTGCCTATTCTCCTCAACAAGTCGATCGGTGTTACTCTCTGCAGTAGACAAGGCATCCTCTACCAACTTTAAGGTTGTGTGGGCTTCTACTAATTTACTGGCTAATGTACTAGCTTCTTCCTTTACTTTCTTCAGTTCTTCTTGTTCATCTGCTCTAGCTTGCTGCACTTCCTCGAAATACCAACAAACTCGGTCAATCTTTTCTGAAGAATTCTCATTTGGTAAATCAATAGGGATAGTCATAGTTTCAAATGATTTCAACACTTTTTGTAACAATGTGTCATTCACATATAAGGATTGCTTGAGTTGATTTCTTTCGTCTTTAATAGCAAGAAGCTCAGTCTCTAGCTCTTTTGTGCGCTCTACCTCTCCTGATAACATATTTATCTGATCCTTGTAGCTATCGACCGTACTACCTAACTGCTGCAACTCAAGCATCAATTTCTCGATTTCAGAGTTCTTCTCATCCAACTGAGTTCTAAACTTTTCCCTATCTTGGACTAGTCCCTTTCCTTTCTTGATAGCCATGGAAAGTTTTTCTCTGAGCAACGCTGATTTCTCCTCTGATCGCTCAAGATCTGCCTCCAAAGCATTTTTTCCTTCTTTCGCGAAAGCAAGCTCTTGAGATGCAACTTTTAGCTCATTTGAGAGATTGCATACCTGCAAACTAGCCAACATTTCCTCGCTTAGCATTTCCCTACAAAGCGACAACTCTTGATCTCTCGCATAAAGGAGACTTTGGAATATTTCAAATGCTTCTTTATTGCCATAAGAACTGTTACTAGAGTCATTGATTTTCTTTTCAATCTTATTGAAGGATCTATCAACAAGCGAATTGATGGCTGAGGAAGCATGATGCTTGAATCCTTCTGTCATCAAGCCAGAGGTTTCAATGAGTCTTTTCACAATTTCCTCTCTCTCCAAAGTACCTTGCTCTACAATTTCTTCCATTCTCTTCAAATTGAAAGTTATATCATCCAGTTCTTTTCTAATTCTATTTTTCTCTTCTAATTCCGCTGAAAGAGACATGCTCAAGCTCTCCATATGGTTTTGTAGGGCAATAACTTCATCCTTTGCCTGGATATAAGATTTCCTAAGCCAAGTTAGACGAGTTTCTAAGCTGGATTGGGAAATTTCATCTGGTAAGTCAATGGAAAAGATAAAATCTTGTAGTCTGTTGTATCCCAGGGAAATATTTTTTAGCTCGTTCCTCTCTTCCAAAAGTGAACTAACTTTTTCAATGATATCGAAAGACTGACCCTCTTCAGGTGTATCTATGTGTGACAAGATTTTTTCAATATTTTCAATGATAGAGCTCTTTGTCGAGGCCATTTCCTGATATGATGCAATCATAACATCAGATTTTACTAACTCAACCTTAATAAGTTCAAATTCATCCAATGTTGTTGACATCTCTTGTAACTTAATCAAACATTCTTCATGTTCTTTTGTTTTCTCGACCAAAGACTGTTCCAATTCCTTCTTTGTTACCTCATATTCTACCAGGGTTATAGAATTTTTATGCAATTCAGTACAACATTGCTCAAGTTCATTTATTTTTTCAGCTAGTGATTGTTCCAACTGTCCCTTCACTAATTCAGAAGACTCAAGGGCGATTTTTGTCTCTTGTAATTCATTCAACCTATTCTCAAGTTCCATTGTCTTTTCAGATATTTGATGCTTTAGAACATCCCTGTTCTGAACTAACGATTTCCCCTTTGTTACGGCCATGCTGAGCTTTTCTTTCGTGTTAATACACCTCGTCTTTTCTTGCTCAAGCTCTGACTTCAGATTCCTAAATTCGGTTCTCATTGAGTCAAGCATTTCTCTATCTTTGTTTGCTTGTTCAACCAATATCATGTTTTCATCTTCTAGATGGCTAAGTCTCTCTAAAAAGACTGTTTCCTTCTGCTTGAACTCAACTAACTCGGAACAAGCAGCACCGAGAGCTGAACTAAAATCCTCTTGGAAACTAATATCCAACTGATCACTAGACAAACACTTCCTTAATTGATCAGCACCGTAGTAAAAGTCAGTATACTTTGCACCTAAAAAGGCAACTTGGTTCTCCAGATGAGCAAGCTTTTCAGGGACTGAAGAACCATACTGAAGCTCCTCCTGCCCAAATACATTACTAAGAGAAAACAAAATCCTATCTGTTGCAGCCTCAAGTTGCTCTCTATTATGTGCCTGATATCCCAGTTCTGTTTGTGATGAAGAAAGCTCTGAAATCTTTGTGGTGAGATTAGCAATCTCGTCGTCCTTCCCATTGATAATCTCACGAAGCTCCCTAAGTGCATCCTCATGCTGAATTCGCTTTTCTTCAGCAGTTTTTAGAAGCTTTGCGACAGTGTTCCCATCTTCACCTTCAAAATTGTTGTAACCAGTCTGCTTAAACCCTGCAAGTTCCTTCTCCAACTCCTCCTTCTCATTCTGTATGGTGTAAAAATTAAACATAAATGAGCAAGAAAAAAATCCTTGAAAATTCATTGAGAAATCCAAAATCAAAGATATTGAAATGATTTATAAGGTCTACATTGTCATCGTCGTCATCTGTGGTAAAAGCTTCTTTGCTGCTAGGTGTATCATAATTCAAATCTTCAGGAGCATCAACAAACATATCATCTTTGCTATCAACGAAAGTTGTTCCCTGAAAATATACTACCACATCTCAACATATAAACAAACCACAAACCACAAACGACTTAAAAAGACCCAAAAATAGTAAATTACAAAGAAGAATCTCACCTGATCAGGATCAAGCTCTTGTCCATTTGAATCGTCATTATTTTCGATTCCATCAGCTACGGAATCAATCGAATCCTGCGGAAGATCGTCATTCTCGTGCATGATCTAACTACGATCCGAACACATTTCCTACTTTGAAATAGAACTAACACAAGAAGGATTAGCAATATTCAGAAACAAACACACGATTAGAATTCCTTTGCTTGGTGGATTGAGTCGGAGATCCGTAAAAGCGAGAGAGGAGAGGAGGCTACGGGTAAGAGAAGCGTTGCAGCACGATCGATGCGGTGTGTTTTGTCTTGTTATCCATTTTTGTTAGTATTATGTGTTTTTATGTATAATTATGTCGTGTCATTGAAGAAATGAAGAAAATAGTGTGTTTCGTCCAATTAGAAACGTTTGCTTCCGTTCACGTGAATTTTTTATACTAAATAAAAGGAAGATATTGAGGAATTTGGGGATAGCCACTTATAATTTCTAAAATTGTTTCTCACGCTACCATGTCAGCCTAATTTTTTCACTATTTCTCATATGTTACCACGTCAGCGAAAATTGAAAGAAGAGACTAATTCACGTTGCATCCTTGTTTTGGTTTGTGTTTTCTCTCGATGAAGTGAAAACTAAATTTCTTCTTCCTTTTTCTTTTTGGATTTTTCGATTTTGCCATTAGATTCTAACGAGGTTTGTTTATGAATTATGATCTAAAAAAATTCGATTCTATGTGCAAGATTTTATTGGAGTTGGATCCATTTTATTCTCTTAAACTCTTATGCAATTACCTCACAAATCTTTCTCTAATGGTGTGTTTCTCTCAAATCTATATATAGGAGTTGTGTTGAATGCAAATGCTTTCACATTTTTTTTTTTTGAATTTTGTAGGATCTTTGTTTAGTGTCATTCTAAAGTGTACATATATGCAGAGACCATCTATTGAAGATTTATCTTTAAAGAATATAAGACAACATCTTGGTCGTGGAAATATTTTATGAAGATTAACTTCATTCTCGAGATTGCTTTTATATCTTTAACATAAGTGAAATTAATATTAACTACAAATGTATTATATTTATATTGGTAAACAATATATATAAACCAAAATCTAACTTCAACTTCGAGTCTTATTGATATAAATTGGCATGGGTACGAGTGAATAATATGATTCATTTTCATGGAACAATTTACTAAAAGATTATACATGAAGGTTGTAAATTAAATAGAATTATTGTTGATAATTTGATTATATAATTTAATTATATCGTCATGAATTTATCGACATTTATATGCCTTTTTTGTAGCTTTACAAGTTGAATTTCCTACTCATCATCGTTTATATAAGAAGATCGAATTATAATCTACTTCTGCNTAGTTTTAATGATTAAAACACTTTTTAAACCTCCAAAGTTGCATCTACTAGCAACTTAAACCTTGACAATTTTTCACTAACACTTCAAACATTTATTTTGACATTTTAGCATATTAAACCTTCAACTTCGTTTTCAACAAAATAATGCTCACCGGAACAGTAACTCCGGCGATGACGTGGAAAAAAAATATTTTTTTAATTAAAACTATTATTTTAATAATTATTATATTATTAAAAATTTCAAAAAAATTCAAAAAATTATAAAAAAAATTCGAAAAGTATTAAAAAATTCAGAAAAAATTTAAAAATTTAAAAATAAATTAAAATAATATATTGTAAAAATAAATTTAAGTCGTATGGAAGTTTGAAAATATCATCTAATTTGAGATTACAAAGAACATATGAATCCTTCGAATAATTTCTCATCTCTTTGTTTGTCATCGACTCATTGCAATACATATAAGATCTTTAATTGAATTATTGCAAACTTTTAATAAAATTTTACACATCAAATATTTTGGTAGTTCCATTTCTTGTTCTTTATATTGAAACTTTTCAAAGTATATATTTTGTCACTTGTAAATTAAAAAGGTGCATCTAAGAGTTATGATGGTTTAAAGTGTCCTTACATAAAGATGTACAATTTATGAAATGATTTTTTAATAACTAAATGCATTTGTGTTTAGAATAATAATAATAATAATAATAATAATAATAATGTCTTATCAACAATAGGTATTTAAGGACACTAAGTTAAAAATAAAGATATTCCAACACACCTTTTCAAGTATATTATGATTTGAAAAAATAAATTAAGAAACACATACAATATAATGTAAGTAATAAAATTAAAAGACACATATATAAAGACACAACTTTTCAATTGCACATCTTTAATTGTTTAAAGATTTCTTAATAAAATAAAAAAACAAAATAATAAAATAAAAAGATATCTCTTACATTTTCGAGGATTTAATAGTTTCCAAATGTAACTTCTTTAATTTTAGATATTTTAAATATAAAATTAAGAGACAACTTTTCAAAGTTTAGCCAACTATGTGTATAATTTTAGATATCAACACAAACACACAATGAAGTTGGTTCATCGAATAAAACTACAAATTTTTCTTCCGAAGTTAAAGATCTAGAAAAATCACCCGTATGTGCCTCGCGGGAACTCTTACATTAAAATTGGTTTTAAAAGTTTTTATCAAATATATTGTGCTACAAAGGTAACACAATGTAGAACACATTCGGTTGAATCGTGTATTATCAATTATTATTATTACAATTATCATTTGAAAAATTTTGCATGTCTGTTTCTCTTCTTATGTAGTGTTATTTTGTATATCCTAGATCTTGTGATCTTCCAAAAGAAACGCATAGTGCATCGATCCTAATAGACTAATTCTATTCTTCAATTATATTATATGTGTTTAGGTAATATTTGATTTGATTACATCATGGGAACACCCAAAAAGAAGAAAAAGAGAAAAGTAGATGCAATCTTTTGCATGGTTTTAAGCAAATAAGTGTGTAGGTTTTTACCTGAAATAAAAATAAAATTTAATATCTAATTGTTGTATAAGTGTAAGAAATATACATTTTATATTTATATCCAGAAATAATTGTTGTATGAACAAATAAGTTGTTACGTGAAATCAATTTAAAGCTTTATTAATATGTATAGTATATAATAAAAACATTTTTATAAACTATTATTCATTTAAGATTTACATATACTGGATAAAAATATAATATAATTCAAACCCTGAAACAAAACCAAAAATATCATTGGAAATATAATTGTGTTTTGCGTAAAATCAAATTAATTTTTAGAAATATAAAGATAGACAATTTTAAAAAAATTTTTTTTACTAAAACTAAAACAAAGAGAAAAAAATTAATGAAAATAGTAATAATTTGTTCTCACGTTCTCATTTGAATGGTCAGCTTTTTTCCCTATTAAAAAATTCATCTACAATTTGGTGAGTTAAAAATGATTATAAATTTATAAAAATTATAAGCAGCATAATATATTGAAAACCATAACATAATTTTTAATTTAAAACAAATATAAACGAAATAAAATTTTAATGATGTTAATAATATTAAATAAAGCAGTCTTATGTTTGCCATTTATTGATGCTATGCCCTCCTCAATTGATATAGTTTGTACTTCACTAGCTACATAAATTTGTTATATATTAAAAAATAACCATGTAATTTATAAATAGTTCTTAAATATTTGACAAATTATTAAAATATCTAATATATCTAATATATTTCAAATATATTAATTCCATAAATATTAACTAAAAATTTATTGAAATTACCTTCTAATGTAACTGGTTTTGTGAAAATATTTCAATTTCTTGGTCAATTCCCAATTTTAAATTGTTGGGTAATTATCTGCCATTAAAAGATGTATTTATTAGAATAAATTTAAATCATCAATAAATGATCATAAATTGACTAAAATTATATACTTTTTAAGTTAAGTTTGTTAAAAGTTAAAAAGTCCAAATGTCAAGAATTCAGTCTAATTGACATTAACCAATCAACTCTAACTACAAAACATATAACATATCGTGATAGATAAAATATAAAATTATAATATAATGCATCACTTTGACAAAAAATTATGTGTTAATTAATAATCACATTCTATGGCAAATAAACTCATTCCATGCATGGATTCTAGATACATCTTAAAATGAATTATTTTTTGTGATATATGTTTCAGTTTAAAATTTCCAACCATTCCTACAATACTAATTTTCTAAATTTCACTTTTATATTACATTATAAGCTTTAATCGACGAACAGAACCTATCTTTATTTCAAAATATATTACCAATATTTGTTAATATATTTCAGCTTAAATGTCAATTTTTATAATCATAATTTCTAATATTCATATTTATATTACTTTATATAACTTTAATAAAATAAAATAAAAACTGTTTCTATTTCAAATTATTTTGCCCATTTTTATTTTTTACAATGATGACATTAAAAAAAATTGGCTCAATAAATATTTAATCTATTTAAAAAAAACTAAAAATACTATTTGTGTTATGTGTAAAATCAAATTTCTTTTTAAAGATCAAATATGGTTTTCTAAACCTACGGTTTTAATGTTGACTTATAAACAAAAAAATAACCATAAAATTAAGTTTTGTACATTTTCTCAAAAAGAAGTAAAACATACATTTGTCTTTATTTCCATAGTAGTAAATTCGACAATGGTAAACAATGAGGAAAAATAATAATACAGATTGCTTGAATTTATATTTAGAGAAAACAATACTAAAAGATTAAGACTTTATATAAACGAGACTTAACGTTTGTTTTATACACAAAAGCAAATTATTTACAAATACAAATGTAAACAATTAAACAAAATATGAAAACATTATAAATATACCTGTAAGCTGAGATGATTCATTATCGTTAAACTTGAGTGAAGAACAACAAGATTTACAAAAATAATGTTTAGCCATAATTTCTTGATTAACAAATGAATAACCAAAAACAATAACTTATATATATGTACGAAAAGACACATCTTGAAGGACACAACTATTGAAATGCACCTTTTTTAAATTAACTTATTATTTGATTAAAATATTATAAAATATTATAATATTATAAAATATTATAATATTATA
>OVAV01000573.1:2293-17294 GCA_900406375.1 Iberis amara | reverse complement strand
GGACTTAGCTGGAGAAAGCTCAAAAAGTTAGCTAAGCTAGCTGGTTCAGCTGAATTGTAGCTCGGATCAGCTCAGTCCAGTCCAGTCCAGCTCAAGCTAGCTCAGGTCAGCTAAACCAGCTAAGCGAACTAGAAACTGGTTCGGCAGTTGGGTTGAGCTGGGTAGTTAGGTGGTTGGGCGGTTATGCCAAATCGCACCAGTTCGCCCAAAATGGCACTTGTTCGGGAAAATCGTGCCTGTTCGAAGAGGCACGAGTGGGCTTGACAGTTTTGAGCGGTTACGGGCCAAACTCTATAAATAGAGCGCCCAAGGCTCATTTTTGCACACCAGTTACACACAGAAAAACTCTCTGAATAAATCCGGAAATAATTCTAAGGCATTGAGAGTAAAAGTTTATCGGATTGTGGGCTTGGAGTGTTAAGCATTCAAGCCGAAGTGAAGGGGACGCTTGGAAGACCAGCCTGGTAAACCGGTCTCGTTAAGCAAAGGTGCGTGAATGACTAAAGGCTAAGTTCGGGTGGAGAAACGCCAGTGAAATGGCAAGATCCGAACCGGACTTATGCCTTGACTTTTTTCTGTATCCGTCCCTCAAATCAAAAACCGAGACCAGACTGGCTTGAACCACGGTGATTCGCTGGTCTAAGTCCAGTCTGGCAACGCCTTAGGGAAAAATCAGTGAACCAACCCGATACTGCGGAAATCTAGCCTAAGTCTCGGATCACTTGGCAAATGGCTTGGGGAGATCGGAATATCTGATCCAGGCCAGACCGTAGTGAGAAGATCATGGGCCGAATTCCGAGTAGGAAAACAAAAACTTAACTTAAGAATTGACGGTAAACTAATGGGATAAAAATCGTGCATATAGACTGTCTGAAAGCATATTCCGTGCACTAAGTAAACCATTAGGTTACTTATATGTTTTGTGACTTTCAGGTAACAAAGGGGATCGTGAGAAGGATTTGGCTTAGCATGAGGATTCATGGCCGCAAGAAGGGTGGTGATAAACTCGGGATAATTGTTAGGATCGTTATGTTAAAACTTGTAATAGCCTATAGAGCAAACTATCAAGTTGAACGAATCTTAAATATAATAAATAAAAATCCCGTTTATTTTATTGCTTCCGCATTTGAATGAAACTCTAATACTCAAAGGCTTAAAATCGAATCTCAGAATTGAACCTCACATGAAAATGACTTAAAAACGGCTAAGGCATTAAAATGAACTGATCTGGCCGGAATCTTAGTGATTCGGCGTGCGATGGTCGTTCCGGACTTAGTGTCCGGAATGGGGCGTCTCAGTAACTCCCAGTTCGACTCCGACCACCGGGACGTCGCGACTCGACGAACCACCTACAGTCTGCACTTGACGCTGTAAGTGGCTCCGCCTTAGCTTTCCTAGCGTTCTTCTCCCTCAACAAAGAGCTCAACGTCTTCCCGAGATCCCTCTCGAGCCTGCTAACCTGAGCTCCGAGTTGAGACATCTCTGAGGCATTTTCGCCCTCGATTGCTCCCAGCTTCGCCTCCAACCGCGATGACTTTTCCTCCAAATTAGTGAGTCTTGCCGTAAGACGTTCCATTTCCGATCCGCAATCACTAAATATCCCATCAATCAAAGATACAAGCTGCGCAAAAGCAAAAAAGGATAAGAATTTGAAAAAATGTGATACACAAAGAGTTTGCATAAAAACCTTAGTGCGATGCCGCGACATTGTACTCAAGCCTGAAGCTCCCGGTAGGGAATGACCAGCCTCAGCTCTTGCCATAAGATAATCTCCCGTTTGACGGAAGGAGGAGGAGGAGGCATCGACTCGGCCCCATGCACGACGGCCAACGTTACGGTCGGAGAACTGGTTGGCCAGGGTTAACTCAGGCACGACGGAGTCATCGAAGTGTGTGTCATCGAAGAACCCGTTTGACAGGGACTGGAGTCATCGAAGAACCCGTTGGGTGAATCGCTCTGTGATCCTGGTTGGCCAGGGTTAACTCAGGCACGACGGCCAACGTTACGGTCGGTATTGAAGATCCCGTCAGAACAGCAAAATAAGGGCACTCCATCTCTACTTTGCAGCGAGACATCTTCTCTTGGAAAGCAAGGAACTCTGCCACATGAACTGAAGTCGCTTCATGAATCGGAGAATTGGTAGAACTTCCCGGGAAAGCACTACCCATGGTGGCACTGTTGTCTTTATGAGGAGAAGTCATCCTAACAAAGCTCTCAAGATAACAGTTTTGAAGGAAGTGAGAATGAATGGAAGTGAAAGTTGAGAATCCATTACTTATAGAGAAACGTTTTCCGCTATAAAATAATCATTAAAGAACTAAGACTAGTTTGCGGAAACTTCTCCAACCGTAGATTCGATCAAAACATACATCACTCGCTCGCAACATTCGAACCCGAACCTTGCAAGCTGGGGGCTAACTATTGGGGTGAAAAACTGTACACTCAGAATCAACGTCTGAGAAGTACGAAAAGATTTAAGCAGTCCCGATCAATGGGACAAACTAACTAAAGTTGCGATACTTCCGAATGACCTTAAGGAATATGTTTCAGAAGAATCAGAAAACAATCCTAGAATAGCTAAGCAATTATCTCTGTACTCTTTTGTCCTTAGTCGAGAAGGATTTTTCACACCGGGTTTTCCTATCACTAAGGTTTTAACAAGTCAAGATAATCCGCTTACAACCAGTGTCGGGATCAAAGTTAACGTACTCAAAATCAACATCCAAGAAATACGAAAGACGTCGACAGATACGTTTACGGACAAATGAGAATATTTACGCTAAACAACAGAAGTTCAACGTCGGGATCAACTGGCGAGCTGAAATCGTCTCGAACTTTCCATCTCTCGTTTCATATCATTTTGAGTTTCCATTGGAGTTATGCAATAAAAATAGTAAAACTCGCACAAATTCGAATTAATCATATAAACGGCTCTGGTTATCCTAAACACCGAAGTTTTCTCGGCTATACGATTATCTTTTGCGACTTGCAAAAGAATCGTTAAATCTCTCTGTGTGATGTTGATCATATAAAACAATAATGTTTAGCCGAAAGTCTAAGATTATCTTGACTATACGATCAAAACCCTCACTCTTCGGAATGGTCATAAGGACGTTCCCGTAGTTATCAATCTTATAAAACGATAACGGCTAACTTAAATGCCAACGTTATCTCACCTATACGATTGATATTATTGTTGCGCAAAGTCTTTATCGTATCATCGCGCGAAAGGCTGGTTTTTCCGATAAGAATCATAAAATCGTCTAAACCATAAAACGGCCCAACGAGGTCTAAAACACGATAACGACCCACTTACGATTCTAGAAAAGAATCCAGCCCAAATGCAATGACGGTCGTGACTTGTCCCGCAAACCGTGAAGAAATGGAAGACATCTGGAAAAGGAAGATTTCCGCATAAGTATAAACTGGAAAAAGAAGATTTCCGCGGAAGAACAGAAGAAGGAAAAGAAAGACGGAACAATCCAGAAATCTATTTAAGAGAGATGAAGAGGAAGCGCAGGGACACGTTCAATTCTCCACACGTTCATATGCTGCTTGGTTACTCGAATCATACTCGAGTTAAGACCATTCCATTGAGCCAAAACTTCTCACTCGGCCAAGCCACTCGGATTCATGCCAAGTCAAGCCTCCAAACTTATCTGTTTTGTCTTTTAGTGGTTTAGGGTTTTTCTAAACCAAAATCTAGTTACGCCTCCACCTATGATCATCCTTGTTCTTAGGTTCTTCTTTAAGTTTTCTCTCTGTTTTATGCCTTTGAATGTTCTTAGATGATTTGATCAATATCTTGCAATCTAAGTTGTTTTTGCTTCTGATTCTGATTGATTTATGTTTATCATAGCTTAGGGATCATGGATATCTGGTGCATATTGATTTATGGGTTTAAGTTAATTTTCTAGGTTTATGTTCTTCAGAGTTTTTGAAATTAGATCATTGTATTTTTAATCTATTTTGTTTTTACCTTTGAATCTTATTAAAACCTGCTAATCTAAGTGTGAATCTTACGAATCTCATGTCTATTACATTTTTTGGGTTTCATCATAATTTTCTGGGTTTCTGTTCTTGTTGTTCTTGAGTGTTTGATTAATGCATTTGAATCTACTTCATATATGCCTTTGATACTTATCATTCTTACTAGTTTCAACATGATCTTGATGATTTCTTATCTATTTCATTTTATGGGTTTGTGTTCATAATGAGTTCTGAGTAGTTCATCTGTTCTTGAGGATGGGTTAGATTAGTTGTGAATCTTTGATCTCATAGGTGTTTAAGCTTGTTTGTGTATAGATCCCTTCTGTTTCAGTGATCTTAATGCTTATTTCTTTGTGATCAATTGAAATATGACTTTAGACATTTCCACACCCAGAAGGTGTTTGATGAAATATCTGAACAATATGATTTCAGATATTGACATTCTTATCCCAATTGATTGGTTGTTTAGGGTGTTTATCGGCTTTAATAGATTGTTTCTTCATGCATGCTTGGTAGTGTTTCGTTAACGAGAGTTAGGTCTGGATATTACTTAATTTGAGATCATTTGTCAAGAGATTGAATCTGATGGCTTGTGAGTTTATTGTCTAGGAATTAGCTCATGTTTGAGGTTTGTTAAACACTTAGGCGGATTAAAGAGGATCACTGATCAATTAGCCCATCCTTAAGAACTTCTTTCTCTGATTGATTTCAAGTTTCATTTGCTCATTTACTCAGCTATTTCTCATTCTATTTAGTTCTCATAATTGCATGTTAGTTCTTATGTTTAAGTTCAGTTTCTTATTCGTTCTAATTACTTAGGATTGTTAGTTTTAAGCTTTCAATTATATGGCTTGGCTTAATTGAATCTGATCATATCTAGAGTGGTTAATAGCTCACCCATTTGGATTGACAACCCTATATGCTGCAATGATTATGATACTGCATTAAGGAATTGAAGTAGTTTAACACTGAAAAATCTTACTATCAAGGGACGACATCTCATATTGTAAAACAAGAAATTTTCCTTCCATCCAATCCTTCAACTTCTCGAACATGACCCCTCTAACATCTTCATCCTCATCCGTTACTTGACTTCCCGGACTCGAGCACAACCTTTTCGTCCTGCTCATGTCCTTACGCGGGTGGAGGGCACTAAGCTTACCTGAACCAGGATCGTTACCAGTAACGCCGCTCGNTCCCACCCCCCAATGGGAATATTGTTCCCCCCCCCCCCCCCCCCCCCCCAATTCGTTTATGCTAAAAACATGGTCGTCTGATATTAATTTCTCCATATATAGAACCTTCTTGTCCCTTACCTCGTCGACAAATTCTCCGTAACCGTTTCGGGAAAACTGTGTCGCAATCCATTGTTGAAGCAACAGTTAGTTGCATGGATACAATTTTGTCATTAAGACAGTTAGTTGACGAGTCGGATATCATCGAGGAATGGAAACATACTTACCTCCGAGCTGGTTTTTAACCTCTCGTACATCGTTTAGGCTGAGGATTGTCACCTTCAGACGTGTTTTCGATTATGTATCCCTTATTCTACGAACATCATCTGGTAGTTTCCTCGAAATTCCGATGATTGACTTGTAAGCCAAAAGTTGCAACACTAGTGGAAAACCTTGTAGACGGGTAGATTTTTGCTTTAATTGTTGACAAAATGCAGCTACATGATCTTCGTTCCCAGCTACCTCCGTCTTAGGAACCATCACGCTCCGTCTTGGGAACCATCACACTAACGGTATGGAGAAACGATTCCCACCCCATGGAAAGTTGAAAAAATAGTCGACGTCCTCCACCATCTCCACATGCTTAGGCATTGGTCAGTTACTTGGGTGAGTTGATATTAGTACACCATCCACTATAAGGATAAGAGCCAAGCGCAATCTCCTCCAATCGGGAAATTCCTCC
The DNA here is from genome assembly GCA_900406375.1 of Iberis amara. NCBI lineage: Eukaryota > Viridiplantae > Streptophyta > Magnoliopsida > Brassicales > Brassicaceae > Iberis > Iberis amara. Next base: position 11,387 of record OVAV01000573.1, on the reverse strand, counting down.
ACTGACTCAAGAAGTCTGCGTACGTCATCTAATGTAGTTTTCTGGTTGTCACCAATCAGACAGATGTTCAAATAAGGACCCACCGACTCCATGCTGCATTATGGTCGGTCGGATTCGTATGCGACTGGAAAATGACCACGGAACAATCCGGTTAGTGACCCAAACTCCAACATCGATAAACATAGGGGTTTCCACCGAATACCTTCCACAACTCGTATTTTCTTTTTTTTTCCACCGACTAGCGACAAAGAAGAGCGTGTATAAGCTTCATGAAATGGGGCAATAAGATAACGGGATCTCGAACAATTTCCAAAACGAGGACCTCAATATTATGTCCAGCTCCTCAATACCTCTTAACTTAACAACTATGAACGCGAGATAGTCGATTTTGGCGTAAATGTTTAATCTGGATACAAGGTACCTGTCCGTGGCAAACAACCTGCATGGAAAACTAGGCTGGACCACCATGTTTTTCACCCAGTTTTGATTCGTTATAGGACGCATATCAGGACAATATTAGAAATTTATTGAAACTTGAATGAGAAGATAAGAAAATTATTTTTACATAAACCTGCCATTATCGCCGAGCTCTCTTTCGTCGAACTTGACACAAAGGGTTTAAAGAATTTTTGTGATATCTTGGTTTTGGTGAAATGTGTTATGTAAGCTACAAGAGCATCTCCATTGGGAGTTTCTTCGATAGGGGTTCTCTATCTCTCTCTCTCTCTCTCTCTATATATATATATATATGCGTGTGTGTGTAAGTATATAAAAATATTACTATTTAATTATGGGTATCTCAAAATGATGAGAAATCCACTCAAAGGTACTCATTTTAGATACTTTGCAGTGAGTTTCTCATCATTTTGAGATACCCATAATTAAATAGTAATATTTTTATATATTTACACATATATGTATATTGAGAACCCTATTTAAGAAACTCCCAATAAAGATGCTCTAATAAGCCTATCAATTTAAATTCAAATCTACACAAAAAGAAGCCTTAACCCACTCGCATACTCCATTGTGGGGGTCCTATCATGGAGGATATATGTATTTTCTACAAATAAAGTGCATCAATATCACTAAGTTCCTAGAGTGGAAATTTGGGATAAAGTCCACTAGGATGCAATTTTTTCCATCAGAGACCACGTTAAGAAAATGTCAATCACTGGCTTCAAAAAAAAAAATCCAAGTTTTCGGGTGTTCAAGCTTAGAGAAAATACAACAGTAAGAAAGAGATGAAAAAAAATTTGTGGTGCATGTTTTTTTAAAAAGCTAGGAAGATTTGTGGACCGAGGCCCTTAATCTTTTTACAAGGGTGAGTGATACCGTCGAATAGCCCACTCACCGAGTTTTCTAATGGGCCTAAAGTGTGGTACCATCTTCGAATGGCCAAGAGAAAATGATTTCGTAATTCCACACTTAAGAGAACCAATCCCTATCCTGGACCAATGGGGCAATTCCTCCTCAAATGTGGTAACCACTAGATCATGACCACTAGGTTTTGTGGTGCATGTTTCATCATGAACTTGTGATCTAGCTTTAACAACTATTTAGAGATTTGGTAACAACGCTACTTAGAGAAGTTAATTAAAATTTCAAAACTCTTTTGGTAGTTTTGGAAGTTAATGAAATAGATGGTGGTGCGTTTTTAACGATAAATTCTCAAATCTGCACCTTGATCACCATTCACAAATTATGTGGAGACAGGTTACCATGTAGCCCATAGTCAAATCAATCCTATTCAGGTTCCACAATCAATTAAATTGGTTTCACAGAAAATATGGACCTTAAGCATCCCACCAAAGCTGCAACATTTCTTATGGAGGATACTGCACAATACTCTAGTTGTAGGAGTTGAATTGGTTAGGCCAGTCCATTTGGATCCAACTTGTTTACTATGTGGAGAGCATGAATAATTGACTTGTCATTTATTTTTTAACAGCTACATATCTTCAAAGATCTGCAGTTGGCTCTTTTTGAGAGCTTTGAGTCAGGAAATTTCAATGCTGATCTAGCACATAATCTAAATTAAATTTTGCAATTAACGATTTCTTCTCTTAGTGCAGATTTTGATAGAAGATCCTCTTCTTAACAACTGGGCCCTTACTTGCTATGGAGAATCTGGAAAATGTGAAATGCATTATTATTAGACACGCAAAGATGGGGGATTCCAGATGTGATTAATAGAGCAATACTTGATCTACTTCAATTTACAAGTGCACAAAGAAATCAAATGTTCCAGCGTTCGCATGGCTCTCAACATAGACTTATCAATCCTAATCTATCTTCGTCCAAATTTAGATTGTATACTTATGCGTCATGGATCTCTAAATCAGAAAAGAGAGGAATAGGCTGGATATTACTTCATCATGCTGCAATTGTTATGTCAGATTCTGGATCATTATCGCCAACCTTAACTCCTATGGATCCAGAAGCTGTTGCATTGTTGGAGTGCTTATTACATATTAATAGATTTAGCTACAAGGCATTGCTGTTTTTAATGATTTCCAAGTCCTAATGAATCTACAACACTTGGACTTCCGTAAATCTTGATCGGTTAAGCAGAGTTGGATCTGAGAATAGTGTTTTGAAACATTTTAATGGGGTCTCTACTTTTGTGGGACCTTTTTAAAAAAATGTTATAAAATTTACTTGTATATAAGAAAAAGAAAATTTGATTTTATTAAATATTTTTTGGGTTCCAAATTGTTATGAGAATCAAATAAATTTGAATTTATAATAAAAAAAACTAAAATTTTTACTCTCTTTATTGAGACTTCTCATTGCAAGAAATTTTTTTAAAGTATTTAAGCAAAAAAAAATTATGAAGTTATTATACGATTTTATTTTGTATGAGATCCCAAAAATCTCAGCTCCGGCTCTACGGCCAGGAGCATCAATGGGCCATGGTTCTAGCACTATTGTCAATGTTCAGTCTTTTGCTTTTGTTTCTAGAGATCATAATCATATTTTTGATAGACTAGCTTATAATGGTAGAAGAAATAACTGAAGTTAATATAAACTACATATGTCGACAATATATTGTATTTAGATTAAAGGATCAAACCCACGAAGGGTAGTACAAAGACCAACAAAAGGTAGTATAGTCCCATCAAGGGGAAGATAAAAGTCTATAAGAGGCAGATGCTTTCAGATCGAGAGGATACAACAACTCCGTATTGGAGTTGATAGATAAGTCCCGAAACGGGACCACATATCCTAAAAATAACAACTTTCTAAACCGAAAAAAATTACATATGTCGACAAAAAAAAATCACCAATATAAAATATATTGTGGTAGTTGTATTTCATTTTTTAAGAAAAAGAAGATGTTTTGTGTACTTTAATAAGAGTTAATAAAGTGACTAAGTTTTCAAAACCTCACTTTAAATATTTATCGCAAGTATTATCTAGTGGTTCGCACACAAACCTCACATTGACTACTTTAAACCTATATAGGACTAACTATTATGAGCGCATTTGTAAATCAACTTCTACCTTTTTTTTTGTCGCCAATATATTGTATTAGCTTAAGATAAGAAACAAACCCATACAGGCTACAATAAATCCTACCAGGGGGAAGGTACAAACCCATATTGGGTAANTAATAAAGTGACTAAGTTTTCAAAACCTCACTTTAAATATTTATCGCAAGTATTATCTAGTGGTTCGCACACAAACCTCACATTGACTACTTTAAACCTATATAGGACTAACTATTATGAACGCATCTGTAAATCAACTTCTACCTTTTTTTTGTCGCCAATATATTGTATTAGATTAAGATAAAAAAAACAAACCCACACATGCTACACTAAATCCCACCAGGGGGAAGGTACAAACCCATATTGGGTAGATGCCTCTAAAAGAGAGGAAATAACAACTTCTAAAAGAAGATTAAAAAGTCCCGAAGGACCACGGGAAAGAGAAGGGAAACCCTTTCTAATCTGCAACAAAGCCGAAATAACCCGTTTAGACGGTATAGTACCGAATCGGGATGGGAGTACCGTAACTGTGCCCGCGTAAAGTTGTTCTAATCCTAAAACTAAGACAGATATAATGACGACAATTAAAGTAACATTATACTTTACAAAATAAACATGCTTAAAATACTTAAACATAAAGATGAAAACAATGTGGATGAGGCATAGGTCACGTGTCCAGTACCACATCACACAAAATTTTTCCCGAGAGGCTTCTTGCGCCATGTTCACACTCCTTCAAACGCCACCGGAACGGAGCCACAAAGAGTCAACGACCACCGCAACAAGAAACGACCGGTTATCAAAATAACCTCCTCCTTGCCAAGTTTCCTCATCTGGAGATGACCCATCAACCGTGACGAAGATATTAACCAAAATCCAGAGCAACAGTGATCCAATATCCGGATGAAAGAACCAGCTCTGCAAGAAGAACCAACTCAAATCGATCAGATCATTGGATTGTCCATCACCGCCGCTGGTTGTAGAGAACCGGATAACGACATCAAGCACAAAGCAACGCCCAATGCCATAAACCAAGCTATGTTGTGTTCGTCGGTAAGAGATAAGCACCAACAAAGAGAGGAGGCATGTAGATCGAGCTTCTAATCGGACATGCAACCAAAGACGGTTGTGATACTGGATCAGGAGAACACCACCGTGCGGAAGTCGAATGACCATCAAAACAAAGGAGAGAGACAAAGAGGAAGAAGAAGGACACCGATAACTACAGAAACGAAAAAGAAAATGAAAAGGGCTCAACGCCGGCCTACGGCCGGTCGCGGGCCCCAATGTCCGGTGATGAAGCTTCAGACGCAGAGAAAGAGAGTTGAGAGGAGCGAGAGGAGAGAGTAATCAACTTCTACCTACATAGCAAATAAAAATAATTAGAGTTTTATATATTTAATCATTATTTTTACCAAGCTAAATTAATAAAGTAAATTACACAATAATAAATTTTATTATAAATAGACTAGCAGAGTTATATTATATTAAGTTTTGAAGTACTTACAGTATAATATTATAAACATATAATTACATATACTTGCATAAAATTCATCAGCATTTCAAACTATTCAAATATTTTAAACAATATATTTATATAGAAAATAAAATATTCTTTTTTTATTCAAAAAATTTGTACCGCTTATTTTGTAAGAACTGCAAGTCAAAATTATCCAGTACCATATTTTATCAAATAACATATTCTTTTATCAATGTACTCAATTTTAATGTTATATTTATTATTATTTTATGAATTTAAATGTTTTATTAAATTTAGCAAAACATATCTATTTTTTACTAAATTGAAAATTTATTTCTAATAATATTATCTTTGGTTCATAAGTATTAAATTAATAAGATTCAATCATCAAATTTTTATAATTCTAGTCCTATTTTTTGGCACATTAATTTTTTGACCACAACGGACCGGCCTAGTAACTCAACCTCTATAAACAGTTAAAGATTGCACTTGCATAGTCAGGTTCGATCTCTGGTCTGATAACAAAGCAACATAGATGACAATCATTAAGCCACTTACTCTTTGTTCTAATTATATTAATATATTTTCATTATTAGATTTATATTTACATATAAACTATTTCTTAAATTTATTTTATTCAAATATATATTCTCCACTATATTTTGTTTTATTTACCATTTGTTAACCACAATTATGCCGCAAATACATTTTTCTTATGGGTACCATATTTAAACGTATCATGCGTTCAATCGTCTTGTCCCACACTAATAAATGTAACTCGACCTGTTCTTCGGTGCGTTGCAAAGCTATAAGACACCGGCATACATTAGTGACAAACAATTTAATTTTCAAAGAATGCTAGTATTGTGCAAAGCGCTAAGAGATCTAGCGAGAGACTCTGGCAGTGGCAACCATCTTGTATTACCACCAGAGACGGTTTTAGATCAAGGTGGTGTAGGTGAAGTTCTTTTTCAAGCCGCTCAAACAAATCATCACGATATAAAAACGAACAGGACCAATATCATTTGAGCAGCAACAAAAACCACACTTGGAATGCCAATCATCTTCCTCATTAAATATTAAATAGTAAAGTAGATGACAGAAGAAACATTCGTGTGAGAGCTGAGCAATTTTTTCAGACCAGAGATCTACAAAGTCTGATAGGACACTCATATATTCAAGCCTTATAAGCTTATTTGCACTATTTGCAAACCAACAAACCCTCAACAAAAGGAAACTATCTTCCAAAACCAGTAAGGTTGGTGGGGTTCAGGAGTCTCTAGCTACATCCTCTCTTTCCTCTAGTGCCATGGACAGTTTCTGCCGAAGTGACGGCCTCCGCTTCTTGTACTGTTTAAACAAAAGCAATAACAGACCATTTTTACCCTTTAGACTTATAATATGATGAGAGACATTAAGTGCAACTCTGCAAGAGAATTGAAAAATGTTGTTTGTCTTTTTACCTGTTCAACAAAGGCTTTTATCTCCTCCTCTGTAAGAGCTTCATCTTCACCATTGCTTTCATCCCAGCCAAGTGATCTAAGGAACTCAGCTTCTTTCTCATCTGGCATGTCTGCCGCCTCAAACCCAATAGTATTCTTCTCTGAAACTTCAGAGGATTGGGTCCTTTCGGTCATTTCTAGACTACTTGTATCCTGTGGACTTGCAGAATCACTAGCTACAAGCTCCTTTGAGCTGTTGACCTTTTCCTCAACAAAAGAAGAGTTGACAGGATCATGTGAAATGTTTGTTGACGATGTTTTCTGCTTCAGAGCACTGTAAAATGCATTTCTGCTCTGAGTTTGAGCTGAGGAAGATTTCTTCTCAATGGTAAAGGTAGTATCCCCCTTCACATTCTTTAGGCTATTTGTACTTCTAACAGGAGCAGACTTTGTCAATTGGGCAGTGTTCATTGGCTGGTTAGAGGCGGGTCGACTATTTGAATTACCAATAGGACTTCTAGATTCTTTAACAGCAGCGACACCATTTTCCCTAGCAGGTTTGAGAACCAACAGCTTCTTCTCACATTTGATTTGACCATTGTTGGACTGAAATGTACCAAGCATGACAGAGGTCTGCTGTTGAGTATTTCTTGCAGGAGCAAAGCCAGTTTCACCTGCTCGAACCACTGCCTTTGTCTTGAGTTTATCAGAAGAATTCAAAATCTAACAAATCAAATAAAACAGATATTAAGTGTAGCCCAAGATTGAATGAAATATAACTAAAGTGAATACTTACCAAGCACTTTGGTGTTGAAGGCACAACCGGTATTAACTGCCTTGACTGCTTGATTGCCAAGTCCTCATGTCGTTGTGTCTTTACATTTCCCAGAAAAAAACAATGTTTATAATCTTAGCAAGCCGAGTAAGTGTACAACGAAGATGACACAAATCATACCTGGGGAGGGGTTTGAGTTCTTGCTGGAGCGTGGGCCAATGCTTCAGCCATGTTAAGACAAGATGATCCTGTTAAAGTTCCTGTGCTAACAACAATAGCTTTCGGAGAAATTAATGACCCGGCACAAGCTTCCTCAATAACACTGGGCACCTCTGCCAGAACCGACGTCCAACCTTCCCCACCAGTCAAAGCTGAGTTACCAACTGGCAAGCGCTGAACAGCTGAACTTACACCAGGAGATAAGACTCGTACAACGTCATTCCCACCATATTTCTCTTCATCTCCAAGCCCAAGCGTTGGAAAATCCTTATCAAACCCAGTTCTTTGAAAACTATTTCCAATGCTAGGTCCAGGAAGTATACCATTTCCGTTGTAACTACTAGTAATGCTACCATTTTTCAAGCCCACTGCAAATCCTCGAGAAACGCGGTCGCCCTGTTTTTTTGTCACCGTTGAATGTGATCGTCGCAATTGATCATGATCTCTACTAGTTAATAAGATATGTTTGAGAGGGATAGAAGTGTCAAGGTCCCATGGATCCACATAGCTTTCCCTATCCTTCTCCCTGCTGCGGTCCTTATCCCTTAGACACCTACTGAAGTTGAAACTACTATATGCATGCTTTGCCGATCCATTATTATATCCCCTCCTTGAATTAATAGAAGAAGATCGCTCCAAGAAAGGAGAATGAACTGAATCAATATCAATGTTGCTCCTAGAGTTCCTATTGCAATTACTATGAGGTAAAGATGCAGAATCTAAACAAAGCAAAAACAATATACAAAACAATTAGAAACTTAGAATCATGAGGCACCAAATGTAATGACTTGAACACACCTGAACTCCCACCACCAGAACCATGCCCTGAACTTCTCAACCATTCCGGAACTAAAGAAGGTTCACCTTTGTCCATTAGGAAAGCTGAGCCTCATCAGATAAAAGACAAAAACACACACTTTGTCTGACCTTCACCCTCCTAAAAACAATAGAGTAAGTTTACAGCAAAGTTCTAACCTATCCTAGCTTTCTCTACCATCAAAAACTATACCACTGTAAAGGCCAGGAGAGAAATCCAAAATCCTCCAATCCTAACGCATCCACATCTTTCTAGACTTCCATCTCTCACCCAGAAGGCATAGAACATACCCTAGAGAACCCTCATGCTTGTGAAGAAAATCGCTCGCAACCTACTTTGCACCTATAAGCCGGTCCAATGCCGCAGGCAAAATTTCAGTATTGAAACCAAACAAGAGACCTAATACCTATGCACATATATCTCTATTCTGTAATTATCAGTGCATATATTAAAATCAGCCCAAGGATCTAAGGTTCTAGTAAGCTGTAGATTCCGCTCAAACAAGTGAAATAGCGGAGGACGGCAAGGCTGGGGAAAGGAAAGAAATACGAGAGAGACAGGCGTCTCGTAGATGCAATCGCTCAATCGAAACAATGGCTTCCCCACTCACAAGTTTTCCAAACGCGATTGACGAAGGTAGAAAGATAAAAGGTATGAAATTAGGGACCTCGAGAAATGAAATTATCGAATCAGAAGAAGAAGATGAGAAGATGAAATTAGGGTTTCTGAGATGGGTAGAAGAATGGAGAGTAATTGTAATTTTCTTCTCCGTGTTGTTTTTTTGGGAAATTTTAACATTTTAGGAACCAAACGTATGAAGAAACAACCGCCTTTCTATTTCCTCTTCTTTTTATTTTTTTCGGCAAT